>PVJI01010100.1:0-62054 GCA_004026765.1 Micronycteris hirsuta
CACACACACACACACACACACACACACACACACACACACACACACACACACACACACACACACACACACACTGCCTATCTGTGTCTGTGGCAGACAACTCTTACAGCAGGTTCTTGAGCACTAACGGACTTGGTCTTTCCTGGGAAGCTTAAACTATGGGCTAGACCGAGCCGACTGGTCAGACTTCCTTCTGTCTCCGCTGGACATCACCGTCTCTTCCCTACCCACCGCCTTCCCCTGACCCCTGCAACCAGCAATCCGTTCTCAAAACTCCCTCCATAAACAAAGGTACTTATTTTTTGTTTGTTTGCCATCACATGGGTTTTTTTTTTTTTTAATTAAATGGTAATTGTACGTAAGTATTTTGTGTCTATACGTAACGCAAGTGATCCAAATCTACTTCTATCAACTCCGGACCGTCCGTGTCAGGGCAGAGGCCTCTGGCTGCGTGGTGGATGTGGGTGAGGCCCCACAAACGTCAGGAGGAGCGGAAAGGAGCCGGCATTGCGTTCAGAACAAGGTGGCTTATGCCATGGGAGCGAATCTCTACCGGAATCTCAAAGGGAAAAATAAGGCATCTTTGCTGCTCCACAGCATCTCCATCACATGAAGCCTGCCACGTGGGATGGGAAAGAGAGCTCAGCAGCATCTCACACCAACAAGCACAGGCTCAGTCTGGTGGCAACACACGTCGCCCCCACCACATCGTGTTCCCCAGATGTGGCCACCCAATGACAGGGAGGCCAGGAAGTGAAGTCCTACCCTGTGCCTGGAAGTCAAAGAGCCAGAGAGATTTGGGGACCAGCACTAGTGACCAACAAGACAGGAGGAGGGAAGGGAGGAGAATGCAGCACCCGACCGCTGGGAGGGACACACCCAGCGAGCCCGCCCGCCGCCCTGCCTGGGCCCTCGCCCTGGCTCTGCAGCGCTGACCACCGCCTGTGAAATCCCGCAAAATAGAAGGGACGTCCCCGGACAGTTAAGGAAATAATCAGGCTGACCTCTAAGGCTGAGGTTTCAGCAGGTAGGTGTTGCCTTGTAAATTTGTTTTTTAAAGAGTTTTGTTTTAATGCTATTCATTTGTCATGACCCAGGCATCCTCACATAGGAATTTTAGTGACAGTGTTGGTTGAGTCTTTCTGAAACGTTACTTGTTACATGTAGAAAGAACATTTAAAATGTTCAAGACACTTTGACTCTAATTCTATACCTAGAAATGAAAGCTAACAAAGTAAACAGAAATGCAGACAGAGATTTATGTGAAAAGATATTTTCTATAGCATTATAATTAATGCTCCAAACTGTAAGGAACAGAACTGCCCAATGAAAGGGAACTGGTCAAATAAATCCTGGCACATCCATGACCAGCTGGGTGTTTCTAGGGAGTATGGAGCTTGGTCTGGCCAATCCCAGTCGGCACTGCAGCTGAGCAGCGCTGAGTGACGGGTATGGATCTGACTTAGTCAAAGCTTTGTGCTCTATCCTTGAGGGTGAAGGAGGACCTAGAAGCTAGTGTTAGATGTTTTCAAACAAGCAAGAAACTTTTTCCAACTCGGTAGGCTACCGACAATGAGACCCCACCCCACGCCCACCAGGACAGATACAGTTCAAGGCCCATGGCACCCAGCATTAGGGACAATGGGGAGTGACCGGAACTCTCGCACATTGCTCTGAAAGTGTGAAATGGGGCGACCCCTGTGCAAATCTGTTCAGCCACTTTTAATGCAATTCTACTGCTAGGTATGTAGTTAAAAGAAGTGAATGCATGCACCCAGAAAAAGACTTGTACGAGAATGTTCATGGTGAGCAGTCGTTACAGTTCGGAAGTGTTCAAACCGTTCCCTGTCTCTGGGATGACTGAAGACCTGAGGCATGGTTTCCTCCCATGGGAGTCCAAGAGCTCAAGAGAGCAGAGGAAACTGGCCCTGCCCTTGAACCCCAACCCAGAGCTGACGCGTGGTCCTGTCTAGCCGCTTTCTGTTGGCGAGACACGTGGCAAAGCACTGCTGAGCCTTTCCTACAGGCCTGACTCCTCTCACGCCTTTTAATCTTCACAGCAATGCAGTGAGGTAGTGACAATGATCACCCCCTCTTAGAGATGAGGAGACACAGGCTTAGGGAAGTCAAACATTTTTTCCAAGTGCACAAGGCTAGTAAGTAGCAAGGATTTGAGTGCAGGGAGTCAGACTCCAAAGCCCCCTGCTCTGAACCAGGAGAGAGAAGACCCTGGGTAAAGCCTGTGCGCTCTTGCACAGCCATCACAGAGCTGTGGAGTGAGTGGGGGCATAAATTTTTAAGTTGCTTGAAAAAGTCACTAAACCCATCGGGCTTTCAATTTCTTCTTGTGTGAAATGAGAATTATATTGGATCTTGAAGCTCATTCCAGGTATAAATTTAATGCCAAGATTCTGTGAACTCAGCACGACATTCACCATTACCCTGACAGCATCCACAAATGGAAATGTGCTAATCACTGACAGCGAGCCCACCAGCTGCCCAGTTTCAGTACAGGCAACCATCCATTCGAAGGGCGCAACGAGATGGCGAAACCTCTTTGTGTAGAATAGGCACCAATTTCATTCCCATTTTTTGAGATTAAATTTTGCTTTTTGGTTGAGCCTAAAAGCACTAGGAAAAAGTAATTTGTTCTAAAATTAGATAAACTCTCCTGTTAATGCAAGATTTTACTTCAATTTTTAACTGCTAATTGCAGTTCCCATGGAAGCAGTGTGAGGCTGCCGGCGCCTGGGCCCTGCACTCCGGTCCTTCTCCACGGAAAAAAGCAGTGAGGTCAGCACCCAGGAGAGCTGACTCTGGGTGCTCACTCAGGCAAATCCCACTCAGTAAGAGCAAGAGTGAGGGCTGAAATTGCCTCACATCTATTATTATTTAACAACCTCCTAACATTTTCTGAGGATTTTTTTAAAGCATGAACTTCTCTAGTCTCCCCAAGTGTACTTGCAGACTTAGAAAACAGAGACAACTTCTGCTTGTTTGCAACTCTATGATCACTTGGCATTAGACTGTTTTGTACGACAGGACGGAGGGAGGGATGGATGGATGGATGGATGGACAGACGGATGGACGGACGGACCGGTGAACACACACACCGTACCTCTGCTAGAAATGCTCTTTCTACCCCACTCTGCCTTTCACCGCTTAACTCTATTCACACATTGGTTGTCAGATCAAGCTTTGCTTCCTCTCAGAAGCCTTCCCTGACCCCCAGCCGAGGCCCAGCTCCTCCCCTTCGGTCCACAGTGCTGTGTCCCTTCCTTCAGAGCGCAGCGCTGTGTGGGGTTACGCACTCATCAGTGATCAAATCACGTTTGACCTCCTCATTCTCGGCTGTAAACTCCATGAGAGCAAAAATCATCTGCAGGCTGTAAAAAACCAAGATGAACAAATAAATGAATAAATAGGTGAATGTACTAACAACAGACTATGAGCTTAAAAGTTGTTTATAAAGACATTTCTGCTCTGATCCTAGAACTGCAGTATTTAAGAAAAGAAGGGACCCTCAAGGTCAATGCTACTCAGGACAAAATACTCTTAGAGTTTTGAGGGACCTCAGGTCAACCCCCTGTCCCAATGTGGGAATCTCTGCATAGCAATGAGATTTGCCCGTAAGTACAGAGTGTATGATTTGTGTAAGATTTTTAGGCACTTAATTCCTTGGCAAATGTCATTTATTCTAGTACCCTGAAACTCTGAGATGTTTGCTTTAGTCCACGTCAGTGACAAGTTTATTCTGGAAGATTATTTTACTCCTGCTTTTTTGATCAATTTACAGGCCTATTTAGCTCAAGGTAGTGCAATAGGGTGTGTGTGTGTGAGCCCATATATAAATGACGTGAGAATCATGTCTTTATCAGTGAAGTAATTTAAAGTGCACCAAAATATTTCACTACTTAAAGGGATTTTAAGGTAAATTCTTCCATGAAATGAAGACTATGTCAAACTTCAGGTTATTTGACTCCTAATTTGTGTTTTGTGAGTCTATATTTTTAATCTGAATTTCTGAGAATGAGACACACCTACAAAGGTAGCTGAGTACTGGATTTTACAATAAAGAGACTCATCAGGAAAACAACTGAGGAATGTGTTATTATAATAAATTATAATAGATGGGGATTAAACTGGTTTGCTCCATGTTCCAGAAGCCCTGTGGAAATGACCTTCAGGTTCCTCCCCTTCTCCTGCTTCCTTCTCAGGTTGGTGCAGGTTGGTGTGGAAATTCTGTCTCAGCCCATAGCCTGACCCTGCCCTCTCACTACAATGGTTTTTGTCTGAGTGTGTCTATGGGAACAGCATATACAGCGCCTGAAGGATTCATCTCTGAGCATTCTCAGGGAGTTAGTTCAACAGCTGCCCCCCCAACCCTCCGGCCACACCACATATCATAGGAAGAAAACTAACGTGGCAGCCCCCCTTAGTGGCCAGCAGACCCTGACTCTCCAGGCAGCATTGCACCCAACCCCAGAAGCTGCTTCGTGCCCGGTCTACAAGGCAAGCACATTGATCCTCTTCCCCTTGGCCAGAGGCTGGGCCGAGCTGGGCAAGTGAATCAGTTCTGATCAATGAGACGTGCAGGGAAGGCTGCGGAGAGGTGCTGGGAAAGATAAAGAAGAGAGGGCTAGAAGAACATCCCTTTCTCTCCATTCCCTTCTTCCTCCTTGTAGGGGACACTGTCGTGTGAGAACAGGAAGTCATGGTATCCACCTAGCACTGGAAAAGGAGGTATCACCCACATGTGGACTTTAGCAAAGTCTAGTGAGCAAACGTCGCGTCTCAAACGACGTCATGAAGCCACTGCACCAATCCCATAGGGACCTTGCACATCCAGGTGAGTGGACAAGAAATGTCTTCATGGGCTGAGGCCCATGTTAATCTGGTTCTAAGCTTCCTTCAACCAAACACATCCTTGATACAGATCATAACACAGTCAATAACTTATCTGAACACAGCACTTCACTCTTCAAAATACTCTCCACTGCTTAATTCCATCCTACCAACAGTCCTGGGAACAGACGGTGCCACTCCTAGTATTCCTTATTTTACAAATATAGGAACTAGGATTTAAAAAGAATTAGCCTTGTATTTTTAAAAAGAAAAAAAAAACAAGACTAAAACTGATTCAAGATTCTTTGTCAAATTATGGTCCATGAGCCAAATATACAGCCGGCAATCTAAGAATATTTTTTTCTCAGTTTTAAATGGTTGGACAAACATCAAAGGGACAATAATATTTTGTGGCACATGAAAATTATGTGAAATTCAAACGTTAGTGTCCATAAGTAAAGTTTTATTGGAGCCCAGCCGTGCTGATTCCTTTGCATATTTTCTAAAATTGCATTAGTGCTGCAGCTGCAGAGTCGTGTGGCCATGGTAGATTGCGTGGTCCATGAAGCCTAGAATAGTTACCACTGGGCCCTTCACAGAAGGCAAGTAAGCGTGCTGACCCCTGTGCTAGCCCTCCCGCGCACACTCAAAAAACAAAACAAAACACATGTGCCGATAAAAACCAGGTAGAGTGATCAGAACACCATATTTTACATGCTAGCATACTGAACTGAGCTTGAGCTTGCTGTCATTTTTTTCATCATCTGAATTTAACCTATGAACAGCATCATTAACCCCAGACTACCCAGAGAAAACCAGGGAAACATCTTGACCAGCTGCTAATTAATCAACCTGGCTTAAAGCCTCCCCTCAGAAAACACCAGGACACATCTGTTTGAAACGATGTGTTGATGAAGCAGTCCCTGGATCATAAAGAAAAAGCTAGCACCCCAGGTGTGCCACGCTGCGGAGGTTCTCCGTCCCTGAGAGTGGCTGGCACCTGAAGGTACTGAGCGCAATGTGCAAAATCTGGTGTGCATGTACAGAAGTGTTCCTCTAGCAGGGTGTCCAAGCTTTGGGCGTCTCTGGGCCACACTGGAAGAAGAAGAGTTGTCTTGGGCCACACATTAAATATATTGTGACACATAATCACAAAAAAAATCTCATCATGCTTTAAGTACATTTACGATTTAGTGTTGGGCTGCATTCCCAGCCATGTGGGCTGTAGCCTGGACACCCCTGCCAGAGATTCTGGGCCCCCGTGCCCTGCACACCAAGGTTCTGCAAACCAGGAAAAGCAGATGCCGAACAAATCTATCATTTGTTTCCTAATTGTCTTTTTGTCTGGGTCTCTGTAACATCATGCTATTTAATGAATACTATCTTTCACTGAAGGAGAAAATACACTTGCGATCATTGAAAACAGTACTGAGTACCTATTTTGTGTTCAAAAATTAACTGACCCTGAAATTCCATGAATCATGAGGGAGAATATTTTAAACCATTTAATTTGTGAAGAGAGAGGTTTTGAAAAGTATGCATCTTTAGCACATAAATGCTAGCAGTTGGCAGTCTACTAAAGTTCATCTGAAAATAAGTTTTTTCTCATTTTTGTAGCTTTGATTTAAACCACTTCAATAGAAACCCCCAAAACATGCCTTAGAAGATGCAATGCCGGCTTTCTTCCGGCCACCACAGTGATGCCAACATGCTTTTGCCACCGTTTACAAATCTTTGTATTGTTGTCAAACAGAAGCAACATGCCAGTCTGTAAGGATTCCTTTAAGAGGTTTAAATTACAATGACACTCACCTTGCTATCATCAGCCAGAGGCACGATAACAGGTTCCCCTTAGGGCTTCAGAGCCGCCAGCTCGCGGTCCCCCAGAGAACTCTGGGTTTGGCGGGTCCCCGCTCCCTCCACTGCCTGGTCCCAGGTAATTATAAATATCAGGCTCCCGGAGCGGGCAGACATCTCACGTGGCAGAAGCCCACAAACAAAGCGGTAAGCATCACTGGGTGCTTCAGTTCCGGCGGCGTCCAAACCTGAACACAGGCTGAGGAAAAGGTGCCGAATGAAAAGGGAACAAACACCGGGGCGGGTGGACAGGTCTCCCAACATTCTAGCCTAGGACCCAAGGGCTACATGCAAGAAGCCCAACCTCTTGGATGCAAAAGAAAAGGGACCGCAGGTTTTTAAATATATAATGCTTAAAAATGTTCTTTCTTTCCCAGACGAAAGCTTTCTTTGCGTGACTGCACATTCTCTGGGAGAACTGATAAGACGTCATTGATTGTGTTACCAGGGAAGCGGATGGCATGAGAGAAGGAATCTCTTATCACTGAAAACACCTTTGCTTCGTTTGAAAGGTGTAACATTTGCATGGACAATATAGTCAAGTAACTGCATTAATTCATTAAGTTTTTTTATTAGCGATTTTAGAAAGAAAAACATTGATTTGTTGTTTCACTTATTTATGCATTTGTTGGTTGGTCCTTGTATGATCCCCGACTGGGGATCAAACCTGCAAATTGGGTGTATCTAGATGACGCTCTACCCAACTGAGCCACCCAGCCAGGGCCGGTTCCTTAAGTTGTCAAGATTACCTATTACAGACCAAATCGATGTTGCGCATAGGCCAAAGTCACTCAAAGTGCACAATGCACGTTACAACTTCTAATGAAATTCTTCAGTTTCCCTCACCTAACAAATACCATCTACGCTAGGTGCTAAAGATGCAAAAAGAAAGGAAGTGATTCCTGCCCCCGAGAACATTTGGTATGCACACGGGCAACCGCATGCAATGGGCGCACAGTGCAGTGGGAACAGAGGGAGGGTGCCCAAGGAACACCGGGACAGACATCCCCACGTGTGTGCGACAGCCTCCTAGCCGTCATAGGAGACGCCGCATATTCCAGGAGCGTCGTTCTCGTTCAACACTGGGAGCTCCTCTCCCAGGATCGGTTCACAAGCGGTATTGTTGTCTGCTGCTGCCACCATGCTGTGTAGCACCCACAGACCCCCAGCGGCACGCCAGAGGTATCTATTGTTCCTTTCTCTGGGGCCGGCGGGGGGGGGGGGGGGGTCAGAAAGGCCGCTCTGAGGATCGTTGCTAGGCTCACATACATGTCTGAAGGGGGAAGGGGAAGCTGGCTCTCTGCTGACCTAAGCTGACCTTGACGGTGACCCATGGTACACTGCTCTGTGCCCTGTGTCTCTCGTCCTTGGCCAGGCTGGCCCAAGCATGTTCTCATGGTGATGGCAGAGGTTTGGGAGAGAAAAGGGAAACATTTTAGCCTCTGGGTCGTAGGCTCAAAAGCGGCACATCCTCGCTACGGCTGCATTCCACTGGCCAAGACAAGGCACAGTGCCAGTTCACATTCAAGGGACGGGGACATGGACACCATGTTTTTAGTACGAGGATCTGCAAAGTCACATGGCAAACAGCATGGATATAGAGAAGCTAGAAGACTTGAGCCCATCATTGCAATTTACAAAGCCAGACCAGAAGGGCAGTCCAAATGGCCTTCTCTTGGTCTTTACCCACCTCTTTCATTACATTATTTCAGATGAGTTGATCTTTGCCCCACATTAAACTCATCTAGACAATTGCCACTACTGAATAGGGAGATGCTGTCTCGTGCCTTTTTATGTCCCTTGACAATGATCAACACAGGACTTCATGAAGGGAGGTGCCTAAATTCTGTCGAATGAATGAACAAATCCATCCACATGTCATTATAACGTGTTTTGAGCAATAGCTGCATATTAGGATATGCGGATAGTCTCTGGTGACCACTTTGATACAGATGAATATGTAAGTGCTCCTGTGTTGGTAAAAAAAAAATTGATCCCTCCTTTGAAGTCATATTCCTACTGTTCAACATTGTAAAGCAGATACTTTATTACATTTATCTTATTTTTAGCTTTTGGCTTTTTACTTGGATTTCTAAAATGCACTTTCCAATCTTTCACCCACTGGGTTTCAAAGGGTGAAGTCATCCTACAAATGCGTTGTTCCCTCGCCCCATGTTGGGTAGAGCATGCCCCAACCTTCCATTGGCTAGAGGACAGCTCTGGCAAGGGCAGCGCCGGCCTGCCCTGCAGAACTGCTCTGGGGAAGCTGCAGGACCGATGCCTTGAGGAACGGCCTGCAAAGGCACCTTCTGTAACATTAATTCCTTACGTTTCTAGGGTCGACTTTCTCTCGAAGAACGCCAAGCACGCCACAGATGGCCAGCCAGGCCCTTTCCCAGTGTAAATTATGGCCCAGGAGTAAGGGAATTGCTTGGAAGGAGGCGTTAACTCTTTCAGGTCACTAGGGTCTCACTTAAAGAACTGCAGGAGGCCAGTAATTTAGCAAATAGTACCCCAGTGGCCGGAAAGCATACGTGCGATATAAATGATTCCCAGGGAGTAATTTAGGAACTCAGAAAATCTGGTTTATTATCTCATCTATTCACACAGTGTCCCAGCGAGGGAGAGAAAAGCAAGAAGAGAAAAACAGGTGAGGCTGGGGATGCTAGAAGTTTCTAAAGCTCCCATGGCTTGTCAGGGAGAGAGCACTAAAGAGATTTTTTTTTTCTCCTTAAAAGGCCATATTTTCTCCTTACAGCCGATACACAGGATCTCAGGGGAGGGGGCGGGCACTGGTTGCCTGTTCATGGCCACGATATCCTCATAATTGGTGGCTTCAGGATTTGGGCTGCCAGCTTGAAGTTTCTGCTCTGAGAATGGGGCAGGGACTAGGGGGAGGCGCCCACAACGCAAACTGAAGGCTAACTTGCCTCCTCCTGGTCTCAACCCTGCTGCAAATTCATTGAGGGATGTTTGGGCAGTTTCTTGAAACAACTAAGGGACCACAAAATGCACGCTTAACGTTGACTACTTGCTTCTATTAAACCCACAAATATCGATGAGGATTCATCAGTTGATTAATTGGTTTTCCCACACTGAGGAAAAGTAGAGAAGACAGGCTGCCGTGCTGTTTTGTTGCCAGAGCGGGAAACGGTCAAATAGCTCATCTACTGCAGGGGGGAGGAGAGCCGAGACTGGCGTCTGTATTGTGACCTTAATGCATGGCTAGGAGGTCCCTTGGAGTATTTTGGCTTGAAGGTCCAAATGCTGAGTCCTTGTCCCAGAGTCACTATCCTCCGAAGCAGTATCTTTAAGATCACCTATGCGTTTCAGTTCTTTAGGAAGAATCCAAAAGCTTTGCACTAGGTGGTCTAAAACAGAATTAGGGTGCAGGTACCTGGATTCCCCTTCAAATCAATCTCTCTCTCTCTCTCCTCTCTCTCTCTCTCTGATGAGATCCTATATATTGGTTGTCTAAAAGTCAATCACAGGAATGCAATGGCCTTTTAAGGAGGAAAAGAATCTCTTTAGAGCTCTGCTCTGCCCAGCAGCTCTGCAATGCTCTAAATAAAAGGCAGCCATCGATTCCTTACAAGTTCTGTTCCCCACTCAGCCTGATATCTGCCGCCCCCAGCAGTCAAGAGCCCGACTGATCCCTCTGTATTTTGACTCATTTCTTGCCCCCCCCAAATATACTAAATAGATCACAATTTTAAAGATGATACAACAACCTCCCCATGCACACCCCATGGCACACACATGTGCACACACACACACCAGTGAAGTGAATTGATTCCACACTTTTTGGACAGCCTAGGTATGTCACTCACTCAAAGAGTAACCTTGGATAGCCACTTAACCACTCTCTGCCTCAGTTTTCTCTCCTGGTAGAAGGAGGAGATTGGACTAGAAGCCTCGGGTCTCCTCCAGGTCTGGAATTTCTGAATCTTAGAGCTGATACGTCCCCTCTAAGTTGCAACCATGGCCAAATCCGCCTACTTTTGTATGGTCCATGAGCTAAGAATGGTTTTCACATTTTTTAATGTTTTGTGGGGGGAGGAGTCAAAAGAATAGTATTTCATGATGTGAAAATTATAGAAAATACAAACTTCAGTGTCCATAAATAAAGTTTTATGGGAACACAGCCATATCTAAGCATTTATTTAATACCTGTGACTGCTTTTGCCATGCAAAGGTAGAGCTGAGTGGTTGTGTGCAGGAAATGTTTGCCCTTTACAGGAGTTTGCCAACCCCAGATCTAAGCCATTAGCCCATCTGCGGAGTAAGAAAGTCTGGTGTTGTTACCATCTTACCTCACTGAAGTTGTTCATTTGTTTGTTTTGGAAGAAAGGAGTCTCAAGACCCCAAAACAAAATTAACAGATAATTTAGACAATTTGATCCTTATTAAAAAAAAAAACTGCTGGAAATCATTGGTAAATCCACCATCTCAATGTCAGAATTGATTTCTCCTGAGAAACCAATGTACTCCAAAGAATCTGCCTCTTGCGACCACTTGACAAAGAAGCCCCAACAGCCCATTGCCACCCCTTCCCGTTTCTCCTTCTTTTTTAAGCGTTCTGAAGGGTAGCAAATGTATCTTTTCTTTATAAGTAATAGTATCATTGGTGAAAATGACTGCTAAAGAGCAAGCATGCAAGACACAAATCCCTGCTCAATAAAACGGTGACTCTGAAAAGGAAATGGCCCTGCTCAGCGATGGATTCTATTTCAGCGTCTTGACCCATGCTGTGTGGGCGTCCAGGGACCGGGGCCTGGCCCTGACCAGCAAAGCAGCTGCAAAGCCCCACGAGGGCTGTGAGACGCCCTGTGAAGGGCCAAAGGCTGACCCACAGCCCCACCGCCCCTCCAGGCTGTAGCACTCAGTGCTGAGTCTCCAGAGCCGCCTTCCCCCCACGTGACCCCCTCCTCTCAGCTTACCTACCCCAAGCAAGGCCTCACTGAGTTCCCAGTGGGGTAGTGCTGACTCCAGGCTCCTGACCATCGCTGTATTGTTTTGGTTTTTTAATAATGTGTGTGTTTTCTGTTCCGCAGCACGGGAAGGAAGATCCTCAAGCACAGCCTTCCGTTGGAGATCCCCAATGAGTGCCCCTGAAGACGATGATAATGGGAAGTGAGCAGGGTTTTGAACTTTTTTTTGGAAAGAGAGGATGAAATGCTTGGACAATGCTCGTGTCTCTCCTTCTGGTCCTCCAGGTGGAGTTTTCCAGATGAAAGGCTGAGATCCAGGGACGAGGTGCGAATTCTTGACAATGTGCTGTTGTGGCTTTATCACGGGACCGGGACCATCTGCCTGTTTGAAGCAAAAATGCCGCTGCCCGTCATTCTCTCTGCACCTTGCTGAGGAGCACCTTCAAAACAGGCACCTTCGTTTCCTCTAGGAAAGAGGAGACGGGGCCACGGAGCTGTGGCGGTCCCTACTTTCAGCATTTGAGGGCTATGAGGGGGTGACATCGTGCCATCCCCTGGTCCCCACGACATCAAATGCTTGCTTCCCTGGCTGTCACTTGGGAAGAAACTTTGTTTTTCATTGTCTGTAAAGCAGGTCCGAGGAGATGTTTGTCCATATCGATTACCGTCCATTTAAATGTTGGGCCCTGTAGCAGGGGAGCGTGAAAATGTTAGACCTTTCCGCCTTCTCTGTGGCCACCTGAATGCTGTAAACATACAAAGAAATGTTCTTTCAGAACTAGGAGTTCTTGCTTTATCTGTAAATGAAATGGTGCATTTTCCTTTACATTATCATTTTGAGATAATTAGTAGTATTTCAAAAGGAATGCAATATTTTGGGAGAGTCCATCTTAGGCCCTATTAAACTAAGTGGATCTCTTAGTTTTGTTCTCAAGAAAAACCACACAGTGATGACAATCATTGAAAATAAATCATGCTGATTGACACCTCAGCCCAGCTGCACACAGAACCACCTGGGGAATGTTTTTAAAATGCCAGCTGGGCTCCACTGCCCAAGAGATTCTCACTTAATCACCCAGAAATTGGTCTAGATGTGGATGTGGGATTTTTTTGTAATCTCCTCAGGGTTTCACCGACCACATGGAGACCAGAGCTGAGCACCTCATACACACATTTATTAGAGGATTTATCATCTTATCCTACAATAACTTGTGTCCACGTCTCCCTCTTTTTATAGATGGTGAGCTTATGAGGGGTCGGAGTTGTGTCTCACCCGTCTTGGAGCAGACAGAAGTTTGTTCAATTCCCAGAGCCTGCCACAGAGTGCCAGCCCTGCGGAGGGAAGGCAGGGAGGAACCTAGGAGGTTTCTTAAGCAAGGGTGGCCCACCCATGTGGCTATGGATGATTAGATTAGCCCAGAAATAAGCACCTGAGCTACAGGGGGTCCCGTAACCCATAAGGAGGCCTCACACAAAGCCTCAGTCCAACTCTAGCACCTGGTTAGTGCCCAGCAGGGTCGAGTAGTTCCTTCCACTAAAGGAGTTTAAATGTGAGATCAACAGAGAGCTGAGCAGTTGGTAGCCCGAGCAGAAGCCAAGAGACACCCGGGGAAAAACAGCAAGAGAGGAACTGAATCACCTTGGCGGCTAAGCCTGTTAGTAGGGATCGGAGGCAGATGCCTGCAGCTCAGGGGGCAATGAGATAACCCAGCCACAGATCTGTATCCTGAATGACCTTCCAGTTCCTGAACTTCAATCCAGTTTTCGTGAGGCCTGGCTGGGTGGCCTTTCCGGAAGGCTTTTCGGAGACACGTGGCTGAGTGGTAGAGATTCCGGTCAGCCTTCCTTCACAGTAAACTCCTGTTGCTTAGGGTGAACTCAGTGGTATCTGTTCTTTGCAGCCCCCCAAAGCCCAATCAGCACAATTCCCAGGGCCGAGTGAGCACTTCACCTGGCACATAACAAGTGCTAAGTCATTTCAGGTGCTTGGACAGCGTGACCGTCCCCAGTGAAAATCTTTCTGAAAATGAGGAAATCATTCACGGTTGCAACACGGACCGATGTTGCCTTCAAACACCAAACACAATGCTACGCGGGGACAAATCGGTGAAGCTCAGTCCACCCTCCCATTTCCTGACCCATCTAGCTTCTGCCACAAAAGTATCCAAGGGCACCAGGGCGCATTCTGCAGAGCAGGGAGCATCCTGACTTCAGCTCAGAGCGTTCGGATGACAGGACTTTCATTCCGCTTAATCTTCAATCACAGGAACGTCAGTGAGAAGAATTTGCCTCCCACACTAGCTTCACTGACAAACCTCCAAAGCAGGTGACCTTTGACTTTCACCAAGTGTCATAATACACCATCTTCCCCCAACATCGCCACACGCATTTCCCCGGTCCATTGTCTGTATCAGCTACTTGAGGAACGCCTGCTCCCCAACAACCGGATGAGTCCTAAAATAAGAGGTGCGTGGATGTAAACCGAGCCTGTTTACGCTTTCCCTGGCTCCAGCTAATAAAATGAAAGAGGTCCCACTGATGTCGCGGCCAATGGCTTCCAGTCAGCAGGTTGCTGCTTAACAAAGACGTGCCCGTTTTAGTCCATTGTTTTAAAGGTAGAGCGAATTCCACGGCCTGCGTGAGTGAGACCTGTGAGGGGGGGTGGAGTCATGGGCAGGGTGTGGACGGACGTGTCCTCCTCACGTCCTCTATCTACAAAAGAAGGCTCTGCTGCTTCTGGTGGTAACTAAGCCACAAGAGGAATGCCTGGGGGGTCTCCCAGAGATCAGGAATGGGGAGCTGGGTCCCTGCTCCCTGGCGACTCAGCACCCAAAGCACGCTGCCTGCTAAGGTTTCCCATCTGCATTTTCGAAAAGCTGGATAAAAGCAAGTGTAGCCCAACCTCCCCTGACCTGTCCCCGATGAGGTGATCTTACGCCTCTGGAATTGGGATTTTGAATGTATGTGCCTACCCCGTGTCTGGTGTTATATTACAGCAGCATGAAAATGGAGCCCAGGGTTGAGGAGCCGGCCAGCCTCAGAAGCCTTCTTCATTGCCTGCCATGTAATACATGATATGCAAAGCCTCTGACTTCAGCCAGCAGATATTTGGAGACCGTGTTGGCCCAGCACGGGGACTCAACTAATGTGTGTTTAGGTCAGAAAGCGAATCAGAAAAGCCACTGGAGGGCACGTCACGGCGCGAGCGCCCTATAAATTCATCCCCACTCTCAGCGTCCCCTGGCAAACGCTCGGCCTCGCTCCCCCGCCGCTCCGCACCTCCTTCGTCGTGCCGGGAGAACTCCGGCCCGCGGCCCCTCTCCTCGCCACGGCCTCTTCCGCCCCGCAGAAAAGCTGGAGGGCTGGACACCGAGGAGGAAGGAAAGCCTTCGACAGGCGCGAGAAACGCTCAGTGTCCCCTCCCCGCGACAGCGCGCCCTCCTTCTAAGCGTCGGGGCGAAGCCAGGCGTGCACGCCACGGTCAAGTTCGGATTGCCCCCTTGGGTTGGACTGCACTGAGCTCCGCACACTCCTCCGGATCTACCCCGGGAGGAGGAGGCGCGAGCCCGGCAGCGTCTCCACGCGCTGAGCGCTCTCCCTGCACCCCTGGGAGGGGCGCCTCGCGTCGCCCACTCGCACCCTGAGCCCCCGCCTCCGGAGCTCCAGCGCCTCCTCTTTGCTCGGCTTTCCCTCTTCCACCGCCGCCTCCGGACCCCTCCCCTCCCCGGCCCCGCGCCTCCCCTCCCCTTCCCCACCCCGGCCCCCGGCCCCCCGGCCCGGGCTCTCAAGGACCAGCCTGCGCTCCTGGCGCCCTCATGTCTTCAACCGACTCCCTGCGCTGGTTGACGTGGTGTCTTCTTCGGATTTCCAGGCAAGATCTCAGCTCCGGCGGCAGCATCAGCCCGGCCCATCTCGTGCACCCAGGCGCTGCGCCCCCAGAAGGCGCAGAGCGCGGCCGCTGCAGCTGAGCCGCCCGCCGCGCCCAGGGCCCGCGCAGCCTCGTCACCCCCCACCCCAGGCAGCTGCAGCTGCTCGAACCTCGACTTCTGGGGGTGCGCGGATTGGCGGGGGAACTGTCTCCGTCCTTCACCCTTCTCGCGGCGGAGGGGGCTGGAGCCTTGGCCGCCACCTCCCGCGCGCCCTCGCAGCCCGGAGAGGCCCCAGGATTGCGAACTCGTCGTGCCCTGACCGGTGGGGCGGGGCTCCGCACTCCTGCCCTCGGCCCGGATGGGTGTATTGGCTGGGACTTGGGGCTCCTGGAGTTAATGTCCAACTGGGGGTCTGCGGAGACCGGATCCGAGGTGAGTGGAGAAGCGGGCCCAGGTGGAGGGGGCGGGTGGTGCCCGAGTAGCCGGCGGGCACAGCGGGCTTCGCGGCGCGCCGTCAGAGGCAGGGTGCGCGGTGGGCCCCCAGAGCAGGCGGTGAGATCGGAAAGAGGAAGGACTGGAGGGAACCGAGGAGCCGGGCGGACAGAGGGCAGAGAGGCTTGCCTTGCCGGGGGGCAGGTTGCCTTCCCACGTGGGCAAAGATCTCCGGTAGCCCTGCTGCCGGGAGACCTCGGCATGTCCTAGAGGGGAGGCTTCCCTCCCCGACGCCGCGGGGCTCCGTTCTGTCAGGTCCCGGGACGGCGCGGGGCTGGGTCACCTTGGAACCCACCGCCACCAGAACGGCCGCTCGGGGCGTGCCGCGGCGCAGACAGCTTTGCGGGAGTGAAACTTACTGCTGAGCTCGCTCGGTCTGTTCCGAGCGAGGTGAAGCGCAGGCCCGCAGGGGCTGCTGAGAAGGTGCTGGAAAACCTAAAAATAGAGGGCTCACCTCCTCCGGGCGCGGCCTCGCGGAGCTACATTCCTCGCCCTTTTCGGGTTCCGGTTGCTCGCACGTTCCAGGGGCCCGACACCCCAGCCAACCGTCCCAGCAGGAAGCTCAGGAGAGGGGCTCCCTGGGCAGGTCAGGGCCCCTGCCCCCCTCCCACAAACATTGGAAACTCCCCAAGGCCCCCCGAAGGCCCTCGAAGTGATTGTCAGTGACCTCTTTTGTCCTGTACCCTCTGCCGCCTCCCCAGCAGCACCCCTCCGCTACCTTGCACCACCTCAGGGCAGATTTCGTCGCGGTTTGGTTTCCAGCCCCACCCGGTGAAAACCAACCCCTCGTCGTGGCGGGGAATGGACTTTGCCGGACCCCCACTCCAGCCGGTTGGCGCCCCCCTAGTTTCGTCTCTGGCAAACGAGTCCGCGGGGCAGACGTGCGCGCCCGGGTGGGCGGGGGTCCGCCCAAACCCCGTGCTCCCTACATTTCTGCTTATTGGCGGGGACAACTACGGCTCTCCCAGCCCCTGCTGCGGATGTGTCGGAGCGCGCTCGGCTCCTCCTCAGTGTTTTGAATCTACACGGAAAGTGTTCCAAGGGAGAGATGCCGCTTCCAGACTCACGCGAACACCTCTTCCCCCGAAGCTCTCCAAGCGGGAGCCGCTGGCTCCCACCTGGCCCCGAGGAGGCCTCGCACCGCTGTTTCTCAACGCCTCCGCTTTGGCGGGGAGAGGGGACAGTGTCGCCTTTTCAACAAGTGTTAGGTGTCCGGGAAGCCCGCGGCGTCCCCACCCCCACTCTCTCAAGGGGCTCGGGGAGGCCCCTGGGCCTGAAACCCAGCCTCGGGCCCTTTAACAGACAGACTCCTCCCCGGATTGCCTACAGAAAGCGCCCCTTATTCTTTTACCTTCGCGGGGTCTTGGGCCCAACCTGGGGACAGTTAAGGGACAGTTGTCCCTGACAGTCCAGGACGCGAGGCACAGTTCAGCCAAGCAATACATCTTTCAGCAGCTTGCGTTCCTACCCCAAAGGGAAACCACGAGTTGCAGCACGCACACCCCCACGTCGCCTCCCTGTTCTCTCCCCGAGATCCGGATCTTGCAGGCAAAGCCCAGGGAAACCGCCCAGTCTGCCAGACGCGAGAAGGTGCGGGGGCCCTGGCGGCGGGAGCGCTCGCCGGCGGCGGCGACGCCGTCACCCAGGCTCGGGGAAACTGCGGAGGAGTTGTAAGTGTAGATCGCGGGGAAACCAGCGCAAGTGAGGCGCGGCGAGAACAACTAGGGAGCGAGGACAGAGAGGCAGGAGGCCGCGTAGCGGGGTGACATCCAGAAGTTCCGCGAGTGATTTGGGTTTGGGGAGGGCGGTAGGGGGAGGGCTCGGGCACCGGTTTTATACTCAAAACGACACCGCAGCCTCCGGGACGCGTGGGCGCTGCGGGCTCCGGCGGTTTCTGGTGCCCCCTGGTGCCGGGAACTCAGAAGCGCCCCGGGGCGAGCGGCGGCTGCTGCGGGCGCTCCAGCTCTGCTGGGCGTCCTTTCGCCCCGGGCCTGGGGACCACCAGGTGCCGGCGCCCGCGACACGCCCCCTTTGCCCTCCTGTCTGTTGGGTACCAGGAGGGGAGCGGAGGCCGATTTCGTGGCAAGGGCTTGGTTACCGCGCAAGGCAGCGGTTTAGGAAACTTGGGCGCGTAGTAAAGGCGGCAGGAATACGTCGGGCAGAGACGCGCAGGAAAGCCGCGGGCCGGAGTGGGGGGCGGAAGGACTCACAGAAATCGTCCCTGTAGACAAACCGCTGCGTGTGCCCCGCCCCCAGGCCCCCTCCTCTTCCTCCGGGAACCGGGGAGCCTCTCCGACTGGAGGCAGCCCTAGCGGGGCTCAGAGGGGAGAATGCGCCCTCCCTAGTCCGAGGTGTTGGGAGAGCTCTGTCGGGGCCTGTGCTGGACCCGGCCGGGGGCGGGAACCGGAGCCGGGAGCCTCCTTTGGCGAGGCGGCGTTTTCCACCGTTTCCTCTTTTGCCAGCGTCGCCACACTTTTAACGGAGGATCCCCACGTCCAATTTAAAAAGCCCTCCGTCGGCCAAGCAGAGGGGAAAGGAAAACCCCTCTTAATGCGGAAGGGAAATCTGGTGCCTCTGCCGCTTCCTGCCGGCGGGCACCGCGATTTGGAATGGCGCATTAACCCCGCGGCCGCCAGCCATTTCGCACGCTCCCGGGAGCTGGCACCCGGCGAGGGGGCGGGAGGCCTCGCGTCCCCTAGTCCTCGCTGCTAACGCGCCTCGCTGCGCTCGTTTGGCACGGCCTGGGTGCGGTGCTGCCTGCGCTGGTGCGCCCGAACCCGGAGCCTTCGCCCTTTCGCGGGTTGTAAACTAACCGGCGCGGATGAGGCGCCTGGAGCCGCCAATCGCCCAAGTTCCTGGTGCCCAGCAACTCCGGGAGCCCGACAGCTGCGTGGCGAACAAACAGACGCCCTCGGGATGCAAAATGCATTAGCGTCCGCCGCGGTGGGAGGTGGCGGCCGAATTAAACGCGTCTACCGGTGGCCTGCACAGGAACCGGGCGGGAGTTCTGGGAGGAGACGCGGAGGGGAGGCGGCGGCTGCTGGAAGGCCTGATTTTTAATAGAGACGAAAGGCGCCCAGGTTTTTGCATTACCCGGAAACTGTCTCCCGCGGGAAAAGTTCGGGGGTTTTCCTAGGAATCCGTTTTATTTGGAGGAGGGGGGTGATCAACTTCACGAATCCTGTAGTTTCCACTTGAGAATTCCCTTGGAGACTGGAGTCCTGGCTTTGGGAAGGTGCTGGGGGACAGCCGCGCCCGGGTTCCCTCCCCGCGTCCTAAGTGGGGGGAGTTTGGCCCCGAGTTGACGACGCCTTTTCCTCGCCGCCCCACCCCCCGCGTGTGTGGCTTTCTCCTCTAGGAGTGCGAGGGCTGAGAAGCCAAACGGAGCCCCTTCGCTGAGAAGAGCAGAGTCCCCACGAGTGCGCGTCGGTGGCCTAGGCCTTCGGGTGCCGGTGTAAACCGCAGAGGCCGGGACCCGGGTACCCTCGTCCGGGAGTGACTGGGACGGGGTGGGAGGGGAGGGCGGGGGCTCGAGGCTTCTCTGGGAGGGAAGGGATTTAGGGTCGGAATCTCGCAGAACTGCAAAAATAAAGGTGTCCGGATATACCACGAAGGATGAACATTTTTCAAGATCAACGCAATCCCTACCTAAAACCAATACCGAAGCACTGATTGAGCGCTTACTTTATGCTCCGCCAGGCGTTTTCATACGTTATTTCATATTCATAGCTTTAGGAGATGGAACTAGTATTTTAAACCGAGCTGATGTTTCGGGGAGTTATGTAATTTAATCTCAAAGTGGCCAAAAGTCTGAACGTCTCTACTAACTTCTGGTTCCGACGACAAAATAGTTGGGAAGAACGAGGCGTGGGCGGCGGGTGGGTTGAAGGTGTCAGCGAGCCAGCCCCGCCTAGCTGCGAGCAGGATCGGGACCCCCGGGCCAGGGTGCGCTTGGTTTTATTCTGACGTAAAAGGCCCGGCCGCTTGCTTGGGTTAAGAGGGGGTGTTCCGGAGCCCCGGAGAGCTGCCCGGCGGGGAGGGGAGGGCTCTGGCTGGGGCAGAGCACAGGCACAGCGTGGGGGGCTTCCCGGTAGCCGCCAGAGGACGGAGGTGGTGCGCACCAGAAGTAGGGACTGGTCAGGAGCCCTGGTGTCATCGAGTTGACCAGGTGTCCTGGTGTCGCCGTACTGGGGACCTGCGCTGGCAGCGGCCGTAGTCAAAAAGAAGGCCGCTGGGAAAGGGTGGCAGAAGAGAAAGGCAGCTGTGGCTGGACACCGTGAGAGAGCCGCGCGCTTGGGGCGCACCAGGAGGGGGAGCAAGTAGGGACTTGGAAGGAGGACGGAGGTGCCCGGGGAACCGCTGGGCTGCAGCGGCCTCAGAGGACGGCGGTGCCAAATTTGGAGGGGCGCGGGGATGCTGCACCCAGGGCGGCGCCTAGGCTTAACTTGCGTTCTCCGGTTCTCTCGCCCGCGGGCGCAGGTGCCGCCGCCGGACGGGACTCTAAGATGAAGTTATGGGATGTCGTGGCTGTCTGCCTGGTGCTGCTCCACACCGCGTCCGCCTTCCCGCTGCCCGCCGGTAAGAGGCCTCCCGAGGCGCCCGCCGAAGACCGCTCCCTCGGCCGCCGCCGCGCTCCCTTCGCGCTGAGCAGTGACTGTAAGAACCGTTCCCTCCCCGCGGGGGGCCCGCCGGCGGACCCCCACGCACCCCTACCCGCCGCCGGCACGCAACCCAAGCCAGCCCCGACGGCAGCACTGCCTCCCCGCCCCGCGGGCAGCAGCGAGCCGGTGCGGCAGGCGGCTGCTGCCCAAAGGCCCGGGCGCCTAGTCTGTATAGGACACGCGCTGGTTTGCCCAGCACCGAGGGCCTCAAATTTTTGTCCCGTCCACTTAGCATTCCAATGAACAGATCTCTTCTGCACAAGCACAGGAAAACACAGCTGTGCCCTTTCTACGCTTCCCCAGCCCCCCACACACGCACGCGCACACTCACTCACACACACCACGTTTTTTCTTCCTTCCCACGCCCGTGATCTGTTTGGGTGCGTGCTGGATTCTGAAAACAATTGCGTTTCCATCCTAAACTAGCCTTGAAAAGGAAGAGGCCTCGGCCTTCCCAAAACCAAGCCAGAGTCAGAGAAAACGCAGAAGGGCCTCGGTTTCCAGAACAGGCGTCTGGGCAGTGTCAGATCTGTTCGGAAAAGTTCCGGTTCTAGAAAGACTGAGGGTGGACCGTGATAGCTGGACCTGGGGTGGGGGTGGGGGTTGGGGTCGCACTGGAGTTCACTCTGCACGGGACAGTGTTAACTCCTAAGAAAAGAAACCAGGTTATTTATAGCAGAAAATAGATCTGTAATTGTGCTTCTCACCAATGTTTTAGGGGGCACTTTATTAGGGCATGTCAGCTATGACGATATAATGTACCCTCCGTGCTTACAGAAACAGAAGTTTACCTGTTAAGTAAAGCAAGTGTGCCACATCACAGGTTAGAGAGAGTTCCAGCGGTAGGTAGGTGACAGAGTGGGAAATTGGACACAGTCCCCAAACAAAGCCATGGTGAGCTGTAGCCAGAATGGGACCCTGGCTGCCCCCGTCACACTACCCCTGCAGCTGTTTTGCACTTGAAATACACTGTGGTCATATGCACAGTAGGAGTGGTCCCCCGAGTCGGCTGTATGGTAAGAGGCCCCCCAACCCTGCAGCCTTGGGCTAAGCATAGCCCAGCAAATCTGAGGAATTTATGTTATGCTTCATTACAAAAACAAAAGCATGTTGTGCCAAAAGTCCCAAAAAAGAGAACAAGTTCATTTTTTCGAGGCAAATGAAGACCTCAAGAGTGACTTAGGTTAGAAAGAGGACATGCTCGATACGTTGAAGTTAAAATGGTTGTTCCGAGAGTTTCCGTCAGTTGCTTGCACTGTGTAATCCTATCTTTAAAGGCTTTGGCCGCAAGTCTCCACTTCGTCTAATTAGATCTAATTCATCTAATCATTCTCTAATAGAAACTTAAATTTAAAATGCCCCTCAGTCCCATTGCCTTTAGAACAGTATCCATGAGAGAGCCAAGTGGCTTGTCCATTCGTATGGCTTAGGCCAGAGGGACAGGGACGAGCGGGAGGGGAGAGTTCTCCACTCAGGCCGGCAGGGGAGAACGAACGGCTGCCTGACTATGGCGCTGGCCAGTTCATGGAGACCTAGTGAGCATGTCAGTGTCCTGTCTACCTCGGCTCCTGGTTCTGGCTCTGCTTCCAGCTAACTCTGTGACTTTGGACATGTCACTTACTTGTTTGGAGAACTCAATGAACAATTTAAAACTATGGCAAAGGAAGGCCTTTCCACTCCAAAATGTCAGTGGGTATGAGTTTTGCCCCCTGGCCTAACATCCTCTGGGAACAGACTCAAAAGAGACCCCTACTCACTGGGATCACCTGGGAATGTGAATGAATACTGATCCCGGGCCTCACCCTAAGAGATTCTGATGTAACGGGCTTGGGTGTGGCCTGGGCATCTGGATATTAGATGTCCCCCGAGTGAGTCTCATGTTGCAGCCCAGGTTAGAATCACCCTGACCCGATTGTAGCCCACGGAAATCTGTGCCTAGTAAAAGGTACCACCCATCACAGCGCAAGGTGGCATTGCGCCTGCTGATCGGGCAGGTGGGGAGCGCCTGTTGTGGGGGAAGGGAGACTACCTCCCTTCTCCAAAACTGATGCTAAGTCACCAGCGGACAAGATTCTGACTACTCTATTTACATTGGAACCAGCAGAACTTAGCCAATTCTGTTTTCTCTATGGGAAGACCCAATAGATCCTAGAGGAAACTTGAAAGAGAAGCTGAGCTGCATTCTAAGCCAAATTGACTTCTTTCCAGGTATGTTCAATTCGGTAGCAAGCTGTCAGCGCAGGGAAGACAGCATAATGACAGTGTGCAGGCTTCACACACTCGACCATGTCAACGCGCCTCTGTCACGGGGCTGACATTTACATCCTGCTCTGTACACCGCGCAACTGGTTAAGGCTTATGTAGAAAAACATTAAGTCACTTGTTCTAGTTGAGAATGCAAAGTACCATCAATCCTGGCCCCTCTTCTTTTCAAAGGCTTGTAACGTAGTGACGGAGCAAAGGCCCTTTGATGCCACCTAATAGTCGTTCTGTGCTGTTCAAAGGGGACTGGGGGGGACCCCACCCACACACTCACCCTGAGGTCGCCTGTGTTCTGCTGGTCCAATGTCGATGGAACAGCCAGAATTCTATTCCTAGGATGAACTGTCCAACTAGAAATCAAAACTGGCTCACTGGCTTCCCGAGAGGTTGGCTAGCGAGTGAATGGACTGCGGCTGCCTCCTATAGCAACTTCGAACTCGTCAAAACTCAAGGACTTGTGACTTTCCTTGGGGGCATCCAAGACCTTTTCCTTTAGCTTTTATCTTTGTTCTTTTATTTTGCTTTGTTGCCCATGTCTTCTCTGAAGGAGATTAAAGCAGGCAGTGAGGCATCTAGAAGGAGAAACTCGCAGATGTCATAGCATTTCAGAGCTGAAAGGGAGCCCCAAAGGCAGACTGTCCAAGGGCCAGAGGCCCACGGCAGTAGGAGGCAGGTCTTCTGAAGCCAGGACCAGAGTTTCCCAAACCACTGAAGTACACAGAGAGCATTTGATTCTGCTACTTAGGGGAAAACACTTTATGTGGGAGGAAGGTCTGCAATGGGCGACTGAAACCGGGTTGCAGAAGTTCATCTGAATGTATTGGTTCATCGTCGTTACGCCCCAGATCTCAGCTGTGTGTGGCGGCGCTCACTGTGTCTCACAGGGAAACCCAGAATGTGCACTTGGCTTTAAAAATCTGCCATCTAAAAACATTTGTTCCCTTAACAAACAGCTCGTGTGTGCCTCTGTGTGCCAGGCACTGTCCTGGGTGCTAGGGAGCCCTCGCTCCAAGTAAGAGACGAAGGCCCTGCCTTCATGGAACATAGTGTCTAGTAAAGGTGTGACGTGTGGCACAATTTGGTAGCTTTGTGAACTGAAAAGACACGTGAAAACCCTTGAGCTGGTAAAGTGGCTTTTTTCTGTGGGCCCAGAAGCCAACTAGAAGAAACACTGAGCATTGGGAAACTGCAATTACAGGTCATCCACAATTTGTTGGAATACAACAGGATTATATTCCACCCGTGTGGTAGCGAGTCACAAAATTGCCTATAGAAACACATTTCGAAGTCAAGCTATCAAGTTCCCAGGCCAGCCCACAAAAAATCTATATAAACTGGGATGTAACTGAAATCTAATTCACAATATTATTAGGCTAGAGTCTCTTTCTGGGGTGCCAGGTCCCTACATCTGCAGGAGGGCAGAGAGCAAAACATCAGGGAGTTTCAATAAGCAAGCGCTCAAGTTCACACATTCAGACCAGACTGTGGGTTGGATCCCAGCCTTGCCACTTAACCAGCTGTTACGTAGCGTCTCTTATACCTCAGTTTCCTCATCTGTGAAATGGGGATAATATTCCGCCTGCCCCCCGGGGTGACTGTGAGGGTTAAATGAGGTAATGCTTTGTAAAGTCCCAGAGATAAGCATTATGGTTGTCATTTGTCACCCTCCTACTCCCGGCGGCTCCTCCCAGTGCTCCCACCACAGGCGGCCTCCGCCGAGATGGCCTCTAACTGGTGGAATTCCAAGCAGCACAACATAATTTGCAGCGTGAAAGAAATGCAGGCCTTGCGGGGAGGCTATTTTGGGCTCCACAGTCACTCAGCTGGCCAGGCTGACCAGCACGTAGGCAAGCCTGGGATTCTGCCCCTTGGTCGGCTCCCCCTGGCTCTTCCCAAGTTTCCCTCCCCCCGTTTTCTGAGCGCACATCGTTCCTATGGAATTTTTCCCACCAGATTCCCATGGCCATGTCAGGGAGCCCGTCTCCCCCATGCGGAGACAGGAGCCAGGGCGAACGGAGATGTTTACATGTGGGTGGTGAGAGGGCTGTGTGCTGGAGGCTACCTGTATCGAGATAGAGTGTTTCTGTTTTAAATGATCCCAGCTGGATGCTTAATTTAAGACATTCCATAAACCCAGCACAACACTTCTAGTGGACTTAGTGCAACCAGCTGGTTAAGTGGCAAGCTTTCACAGGTGATGTTATGGGAGGTTGAGTTCAGAGTCAACACGCCATCCATCAATTGCTTGGTCCTGCTTTAGGGACCGCATGGATGAGCACTGCTGTAACAAAGTAACAACCTGAGCTGGAAGGGGGCTCTGCTGTGTGAGGCCGGGCTCTTGGAATCAAGAAATGGCACTTCAGACTCTCAGGAGGCACTGATTCCTCACTTGAGAGCGGAGACCAGCCCATGTGTCGAGACCTTACTTCAAACTGCGGCTGTTTAGAGAAATCTATTTCAGGCTTGATTTGAATTGGCCCGTCTTAGGGCCTTAGGCTAATCCAACAGCCCAAGAATCCTGCTCAAAAGATTCTACTTTTGCTGATATACAAATAAAAGGAATATCTGGCATGTTCCCCTCTAGCACCCCTCAGCTGTGTTTATTTAGTACTTAAGGGTCCGTGGCACCTTTATTCCATTAAAACACTGGTTCTTTGATTAACCACCTGAGCTTGATCAAGAAACTAGTACCAGATATCTTTCCTGTGCTGAAAGGCAACATTGCAAAGCTGAACGTAAATAGCTTATGATCTAGGTGCAAACTATGGACGGGTGGGTGGGTGGGCGAGGGTCAGTCAGACAGGCAGCTTTGTCTGCCAAGGGGTCGACCTTGGCTGTGGTCATGATAAGAATTCCCAGCGATGAGGTCCCTGGGTCTGGAGACCACAGCAGGGGAGGACTGAGGGAGAAGGAGGATTTGAGCTGTACTTGCAAGATGGATCTTAGGAAGGGGAGGGAGAGGGAGAAGAGCACATTCCAGACCCAGGAGAAGCCTGGACAAATTTGTGGCCACCATATGGGGAGGGGGCAGGTGATGGATACAGGAGGCCAGACCCGCCGCCAAGTACTGGGAACAGGTGGGGGGAAGTGGTGTGAAATTGAGGCTGTCTCTGTAGGCGACACCCAGATTATGAGATGCTGTAAAATCCAGGAAAAGGGGGTGCCTGCTCTGTTCTGGAGGGCAGCAGGTGCCCGGGAACACGCCGCGCCGGCAGGCGGCAGCAAGTGGGACCCGGCCGCAGAGCCATCGCGCTGCGAAGGTTCGCGAGCGGCAGGCTGCTCCTGAACGGGATCTATATAGCACGGGTGTAGTTTTCACTTTGAAGCAAGGTGCCGTTATTTTTTAAAAACTCCTAGGCATAGGCACAGCTGAATCAACCTCTTAATCCCCAAGGAAGCGAAGAGCGCCTCTTAGCTATCCACGTGGTAAACCCGTTTTTGACAAACAGGTTTTATATCTTGCCCTAGACGCGGGCGTGTCGGAGCCCCAGCAGACAAGAGCAGGTATCCGTATCCCCAGTTCACAGGTGAAGAAATGAGGCCTAGAGAGCCGCTCAGGGTCGCAAAGCCAGTGCCAATGCAGCCAGAACTCAAACCTCGAACGTCTAGTCCCGCCGTCGGTAACTTGGGTTCAACCCAGGCCGTGCGCCCCTGTATCGGTAGATTAAGAAAATGTAAACACTGGCTTCCTAAAAACACATGGAGTGACACTGGCGCAGGTTTCCAGGAAACTGATCAAGCAAGCCGCTACAAAGAAGCAGGAATATTAAATTCCTTCCCGCCCTTCCCTTGATTTCCGGTGGGCTACAGGGGCTTGGGCTCCTAGGATGAATGGCTCCTTCGCAGAGCAGACCGGGCGTCGGAAGGAGAGGAGCCTGGGCTTCTCCACAGGCTCCTATGAGACGGTGCTTTTGGCAATGAGAGAAGACCCTCTGACTGTTCAGGACAGAGTGAGGTCTCGTTGAGAGCTTGATAGGATGACAGCCTTTGGGGGGCCTTCTGGAAGCTTCTCCTCTTCAGATCACTCCTCTACTACCCGGGGAAGTGGGGAGCTCACATAGGGAGCACACGCACCAGACGGTTGCCCCGGTGGGCACAGGCGTGGTGGGGGCGTGGGCAGTGTGGGCGGCCGCTGAGGAACAGCTAGTCAGCTCAGACGAGACAAGGACCCACTAGTGTCTGACTTTAGTAGCGGGCGTGGGAAGTCGTGGTTTCCAGTTTTCAAACTGCTTGGCTAGTGAACCTGCTCCAGTACTGCTGTCCGTCCACTTCTGCACATGTCTAAGGTGACTGCTAAAATTTTTTATCGTCAGTTTAATTAGTTGTACCAGAGGTAGTTTCCAGCCCACTTGGGGACTGGATATGGGCTTCATATGTATTTTTGGCAAAACTGTGAAGCTGCAAGTTTAGCTTATTCAATTTAAAACTATTAAACTAATCATCCCAAAGAAATTGATTTCGGGGGAGAGGGGGTGGTCAGAAAAGGTCCAAGTTCATTTTCAATTCAAATTCACCCATGAAAACCATCCCACTTCTAGATCCTAATTATAAGATGAATAGATGGCTGGGTGGACGGACAGACAGGCAGATGAAGCACCAGGCCTTGCCAGAGCGCCTGCCGGAATGGAATGCAGAACCGCTGGCTTCAGTGTTTCTAGGGTTATTTGCACAGCCTCTCCCTCAGTGAGCGTCCACAGAGCCCTTCGCGTCCTATCAGGACTGACCTCTTGATAGCATTTCACTTCATTTGTTTTCTGAATCATCTGAGAATTAGTTGCAAGCATACCATTAAATATGAGGGGGGGGGCAGTTCCCAAAAAACAGAATTAATTTATAAAAAATTGTGTACTTCTTCTTACATGTTTAAACTTCAGTGACCTTCAAAGTAGTCTCTATTTGCAATGCACCTATCGAGAGGTTTTTTCCACGGCTCAAAACAGCTTTTGAACTTCATCGATTTTGATGCCTTTTAGTGCTTCTGCTGTTTTTTGTTTCACTTCTTCAAGCTGGCAAAACATTTCCCTTTGAGGATGTTTTCCTTCCAGGGAAATAAAAAAAAAAGTCGCTCAGGGCAAGATCTGGTGAACAGGGAGGGTGGGGCACGGGGGTCATGCTGTTTTTGGTCAAAAGCTGCTGACTACCAGCACAGTATGGGCAGGTGTGCCCGGAAATCACCCGTCATGAAATGGGCAAAGACATTGAAACTGTCTTCAAAATAATTCACCAAAGCCAAACACAGCCTCTCACACCAACTCCAGCAGGTGCGCTGATACAGACGGGTTCCTAGAACACTCACCCCATGGGGGAAGCCTGGACTACAAGGGGCCGGCCGTCTAGGAGATAGTTCCCCAGTGTTTGGGGTCCCCCCTCGTAGCTTAGGGGTACCTTCTAATGACAGGGACATTATCTTACGTGAGCACAATTCAGTTATCAGTCTCAGGAAACTGAACATGGATACAATACTGTTAGCTCACAGAGAGTCCATATTGAACTTCCCCCAGGCGTGGAATGATGTCCTTTAGAGTTTTTCCTTAACCGGGGGTCACAAATTGCATTTGATTGCCGTGTCCTTTTATTCTCCTTTATTCTAAAATGGCTCCCACGCCTCCCCCCCCCCCCCATGACTCTGATAGTTTTTGGAACGTCCGGGCTGTCTCGCCTGCTGTTTTGCAGACCTCTCTTCAGTGCGGGTTTGTGTGGCTGTTTCCACACACTTAGACTCGGGTGAGCCTCAGAACACTAAGTTCGAGATGCTGTGTTCTCGCACCGGGAGCCACTGACAGCAGGTTGTCCCCGGGCCACGCAGGCCTCCCTGTCCTTGCCTGGCACCTTCAGGTGTTCGCCCCCGGACAGCGCCTCCGAGCGAAGGGAGTGAGGTGGGTGGGAAGCGCACCTGTCTCCGGAGGACAGGAGGACGACTGAGAAAGGGGAACCAGCCGCCGGAGTGTTCGCAGGTGGACCAGCTGCACAGCACGATGGGGCGGGGGACGGGGGGCATTGGAGGATCTGGACATTGATTTTCTTAAAACTACTGATTGGCTCTGTGGAAAGTGGTCCTGTGCCCACAGAGGGGCACGTGCCTCAGTGGGAAGACCCTGATCTGTGCCACCGAGGACACAAAAGCACCGCTCGTGGGCTGTGCAGTCAGTTGATGCCCGTGAAGGTCATTTTCAGGCATTTCTAGGAACTCGGAAGGCACAGCACACATTCCCACAGCAGACCTGCTCCTTCTGCCTGTGGTGCAGGCCCCAGGCCCTATCCTCTGGACCAGCTAGACGAATGAGGGACCAGTGTCTGCATCCCCGGTACAGGGTCTTCCCACCGCTGCCCTCTCTGTAGGCATCACCGAAGAATTGCCACGGACATGACAACCATAGGGACACACTTCAGGCACCATTTGTTAAATGCTCTCAGGCACCGAGCTGAACACTTTTCCTCCGTGGTGGTGAAGGTGTGGACATCCCCATTTTAAAGGAGAAGTCGGGACTCCGAGTGGTGAAGCAGCTTAGCCAGACGCTGGACCCAGGGCAACCTGAGCCCAGCACCTGCTCTTGTGACCATGTCACACGATCACTTCCTGCCAGGCCAGGACACTGCCACGTAACTCTTCTGGCCACGACAGAAAGTCAGCGAGGAGAAAAGCCAGGCGTTGGGGTTTTGTAAAGGCGGTCATTTTGGAACAATACTGAGAGAAGATCGATTACCTGAAGAGTCGGAGGTTCCAATCAATGTAGTCCTGGAAGGTAGAGAGTCCCTCCTCGCGCCTGACCTCAAGATCTATCAGTCAGGCCTCTTCTTGCCCGTCCCGCGGGCCCTTTTGCCCCAGCTCAGCCGGCCCCCTGGGAAGGGCCGAGGGAAGTCGGAGGCAGAATCCTGTGGGAACCCTGGGCATCTCGGCCCTCGGGTGGGGCTTTGTGGGAGTAAGAAGCCAAGGTTCCTTTGCCTCCAGCTGCCACTGGGGCTTCCCTCAAAAACCACCTGCCTCTGGCAACACCACAAGGATTATTTTCCCAGGCAGCTTTCTGTGCACGTAAATTTATTGGGGAACTTTCTGTCCCGTGCCCGTGAAGGTCATTCTGAGGGCAGTGGCAGAGCCCTCGGTGCACCCTCGCCAGCGTGGGGTGCTTGTTGCTGACGGCCGGGCTTGCACTCGCACCAGGTGTGCGCGGATTAGCTGACAAATGGGCACCCCGTTGGGTGTTTTTCTGACTTAAAAGCAGGAGAAAGGACAATTTCCCCCCAGGGGAGCCGTGCTCCATTACTGTAAAATTATTCACACGACTGTAATAAAAGTATGGACCACAGCGGTGGAAATCAGAGCAAGGCAATTAGAGCCTGGGTGCGTAAGTGGACATAGTCTGTCTCTGCCCGGGTGGGGGTCTTTTCGGCTGTTTGTATTCATGCAGCAAATTCCATCATACTTAGGACAAGTTTTCTTAGTTCGGTTGTAGGGTAAAAAGCCCTCAAGATGCAGCGTAACGCATACACGTGTGCGATGTTCGCCCCAGTGGGTAGAGATGGGAAAGAAAACGATGGTTTGGTGGGCAAAGTGGCGTTTAAAAGAACCCCCAACCCCCCGTTTCTGATTCTGAAATGGTTTGCGTTCTGGTCGGTCTTTTCCTTCTGCTGTGAGAGGATCCAGAAATGCTATTTTAAAACAACAAAACACTGATGTTTCTTCAACGCAAATACTTTTCAAATAAACCCATGTCATTATGCCTTATTGTCAACAAACCACTTGGTCAGGGAGAGGACGCACTGGTAGCTCCGGCCGTGGCCACAGCGACTTCGTGAACCGCCCCTGCTGGTGGTGACTCGTAGGACATAGATGCCGTGGGCCCCCCTCGGAGCTGAACCAAGAGCAGCGTGGGGCCGGGGCAGCCCTCTTCACGCAGGTGAACCTCGGACCAAACAGGGAAGCAGCATGTGAGATGCGGCACATTCCAGAGCTTAGTGACTTAACAGGCTTTTTCTTTTTTTTAATCAGTCCAAATAAACAAGAAAATGAACACTTTTAAATAGTAGCAGGTGTCAGGAGTTGTTCGGGGGACTGGCACATTCTCATGGACTAGCATTACACATTTCAGGGGTCAGTGAAGGCCCAGTGAGAATGAGGGTGGACAGCTTCCGGGACAAGCTGCGGGGCCCTCGCGGCCCCTTCGGCGGCTGTTGCCGTGGGCGAGGCGAGCCTTGGAGTCATGAGCTGCTGTGACCTCCACACACTCGAAGCAGTGGAAACAGGAATGGATGAAACAGATTTTAAGAAAGTGGTGAGTTTACAGGTTGGCTTCTGGACGCGGGAGACGGAGGGATTACGGCCTGGTGGCGTAGGGTGTCCTTGCGGGAGGAAGCTGCCGCTGAGGGGTGAGGATGTTCCCCTCTAGAACCTGGGAGTTTCAAGGCTCAGATACAGGACCCTTTCTGCCGGCTTTCTCCTCTCCTAAAGAGGGCAACGAAGATGACTTGCTGTATTGAGAGACGCTTGGTGGTGATTATTTCAAACTGAGACAAGAGGTAAACTGAAAAGACTGAGAACTCCTAGAACCTACAATACATCTTGTGGGGTTTCACAGGGCCCCCGAGGGCAGTGGCTAAGTGGCATACTGCTGGGACATCAGCCGAGGCAGTCCCCTCCCAGACAGAGGTGACTTGGGCAACACTTTCCACCGAGACTTAGGCCATCTGCATCTTAGGGTTTTAGCCCTGGGAAGGGCTCCAGAGAGGGTCCAGCTGACTTCATCAGGCTTAAGTGCCTAGACCAAGGTCATGCGGCTGGGCAGGGACTGACCCAGACTGGAATCCCAGGCACTGTCCTCTCCAGCTCTGCAGCAAGAGTCATTTGGTGCCAGAGTGCGTTTGAGGAGCTTCCGGAGATGGGGCCTCTCTGTCTGAATCTGCCGCCACCCTTGGCTGCTGGTTTTCCGGTTTTACCTGGGAAAACGCCAGATCTGCCTGAGACCAGATACACGAGCCAGGACTCCGGAGAGATGCCCCTGAAGGCCATGGCGTTCCCCTTCGTGGAGACAATGTACTGAGTCCCGGTGCGCGCGGCAGCCTCATTTTAGCATTCACACTGAATTCTCAACAGCGAGTGCATCTCTCACTTCCAGTTCTGAGTTCGGTGAACATCTGCCAGTGAGAGCAGCGTACCTGGCGTGTGCTGCAGAGGGCACTCCACGTGCCTGAGACTCGAAAGTGGCAGGGTAGTCAGGTTTTTACTTAAAAACAAATAGCATCATGGAGAACTCCAACCAGTTTGAGCTTTGAAACCAAATCATCTGAGTCCACATTTACGAGCCACGTGGCCCTGGGCAATACCGATCTCTGCCGAGCTTTGGTTTCCTGATCTGCAGGGATGTTGCTGGGTTTACAGTTAACATTGAGTGGAAGTCGGCGTCCGTCCACCATTGTGTTGGTGATGTTTTTAGTGCCTCAAGAAAGCTGTTATGTAAGATATAGAATAATGAAATTTTCTAGTGTGAGGAATTGTAAAAGTACACTCTGCTATGTCGTTCCTATAATATTTCAACAGTAGTGAAAGGAAATTCTTCCTGTGCCTTACTGCACAGTAAAAATAAGCTGGTCTAATGAATGGCATTCGTTGGGAATTTTCAGTTGTATCACTCTGCGGCTGAGCTTTCCATATAAACACATGTGTGTGTGCATATATACATATATGTATGATTGCATAGATATAGCTATATAAAGAGAAAGAGAGAGAACCTCTATTTTTCATATACTTGGTCTACAGAGCAAATTGTACCTGACCGGGGGAACGGGTGAGCAAAGATACCAGACCACGTGTCCCCGAACCCCACTTGCCTCCTGTCTGCGGGCAGCCTTGAGGAAAGAGGCTCTCCACGTGAGGACGGCTGCCCAGCACCTCAGCAGCCCCGGGCACAGCACGCCTGGGGGCCAGCCGCCCCCCTCCCCCCCCCCACCCCGCAGCACCGGGCACTGCCAGGAGTGAAGGTGTCCAGGCGCTGGTTCCAGACACCCCTCTCACGATGCAGCCTTGCCTTAGGCAGCCGCTCACCCCCATGGACCTCAGCGCACTAACCCCTGCCCTTGTGACACGCAGGAGCTGGACACTTTACAACGAAGGACGGAGACAGGTCCTCCCCAGAGCAAGAGACTCCTGTGGCCCCTGGGCCTCCGAGGCTGGCTCTGGCCTGGCAGGTGGCTCCTCTAAGAGCCACTGGGGATGCGGGTCTGGCCTCCTCTTTCCTGGGAGCCTCGGAGACCTTCCTCTGTCCTCAGAGCCCACTTCCCTCTGGTAAGGGGTCATCTCCTCGCCTCCTCCCCTAGATGACCTGGTGCTGCCTCCCTCGTGGGCCCACGGCTTGAAGACAGGCTGCAGGCCGGCTTAGCCCCCAGCCTGGCCAGGGTGAGGAGGGGGACAACTCTATTCAAGTCAAAAATGACCCCTTGATGACCATGTTGTTAACCTGCGCTGCATTTGAGAGAAATCTGACATTTAGGAGACTCTGCAGTGAAGGTCAGCCCCACCCAGATAACGTCTGGAATCATGTACCTTCCCGCTCACGGTCACAGGGAGCACTCAGAGGCCTCCCCACGGCCCCCACAAAAACGCAGTCAGCTTTACAAACCCATCAACATCCTGGGCACCTCCCTTTGTTCCCGAGGTGATTTCTTTTTTCCCCATAATCAAGTGAGGCGAAGTCTCGGCAGCGAAGGACTTGTTCCGAGTCGTGCCCCAGTGCAAGGTTCCATTTGTTTAAATAAGACTGTTTATACAAAGTGCACATCAAAGTCAGAGTCCTTTAAATAGAATAATGCCAAAATATTTGGTTGCAAACTGAACGATGACTTAAATGCATTTGGGTATTTTGGTTTTTCAAAAACTTGAGCTTTTAGATGGAAGTGCTTTTCCAGCCGAGGTCTCTCCTCCAAGCTGGTCTGGGAAATGAGCAAGCCTTTCAAAACCAACGATGGTCCTCTTTTGTGGTTGGCAAGGATTTTACTATCAAAGTTCATACTAATGAGGGCCATTTGTGCCGCTGACATTCTGCCAAGCTCTTTATAGGATGAAGAACAAAGTGATATAACATTAAGTCTTAATTTAGGGAACAAATCCAAACCCAAGAACCGCTCTTCCCCGGAGCCCGGTGAATTCCTGGGGGGTTGAGGCAGCTTTGGGCTTCTTGGTTCATCCCGGGGAGTTGACCTGCCTGGGCCAGGTTCAAAGCCTCTGCAGAGTTTCCGAGGCCAGTCTCAGTGAGGAGCTTGGCTCCCGCCGTCCCCCACAGGCCTCGTGTTGATAAAGTGAGACCTCCCTACCCAAGAACTCAGTCCACACCAAAAGGCCCGGAATTAGGAATTTAGTTGGAAGGAACAGGACTACTTGCTCTGTGGTTTGGAAAATATCAGTTTGCCCTTTTCTGGTTTCCAAAAATTATATCCAGGTAAAACGTTCAGCATAAATAGTTATATTTGCTTTTTTACTATATTTTTCAATAAGAAGAAGGGGTGGAAGGGAACCTTTCAGCTCAATGAGAAATGCTTATGGCCTGAACTTGGGGCTTAATTAAACATGTCCAGGTCAACAACAAGTATGAGGGAGGTTTTCCCATCGAAAGGGGAAGTTCTCATTAACCACACCCTTCGGTTTAACACATGGAACATTGACTGATGGCTTCCCAGGTGCCAGGAAGCCTTTTGGTTCAGAGTCACTGATTTGTGCACCATATCACCCAAAAGCCTAAGTAGCTGGTCCCTGCATACCGCATCGCCCCGAAAAGGCCAAGTGGAGTTTAAAGTAAGAAAAAGGGACCAAACATTCTCATAATGAAGTACAAGTATGTCCCAAACACAACGGAGGACTGCTTATACTAAAAGTGTACTCACTATTTATCTGAAATTCAAGTTTAATGGAGTGTTCTGTGTTGCGTCTGGCAAGGAACACCAGGGACAGGGCTACGCAGTCCCAGCGTCTTAAAAAGGAGGGAGGATGTTTTTCAGGGACGTTGAAAGTATATGGTAATAAATAAGAACGTTGTAATTTTGATTCAAATCAGTATTATCACTCTAGTCCCACTGAATTACGTAATCCATCCTGTGCTATAAGGTCATGAATCTGTAAACCAGTGTAAATTGAACTTTTGTGACTCCAATGTGCTCCCATTTGTTTCGGCTAAAATTTCGGTAATGTTTCATCGTCGTTTATGATTAATCTTCTGTTGATTCTTCATCGATTTTAGCTTCCTTATGCTCCCGAGTTTTTTAGTTAATGATCTATTCGGAAATTCTTAACTGACTCCCAGGGACCCCATTGTGCGAGACTTAAAACAAAGAGTCTATTTTTTTGGAATTTGAAGACTTTTCTTGTATTTTGATTAATCACCTGTACTATCTCACTTTTAGAAGTTCAAGCATGGATTTTTCAAATTGAGCACACCTAACGTCCTCTTTTATAGCTTATTACTGAAAAAAAAAACACAAACAGCATAATCAGCTCATTCTTCAAAGTAAGTAGTTCATTTCTGTAAATCAGAGTGATTTAAAGTTTTGTTTTAAGAAAAAAGGAAACTTCCTGAGGAAGTCCAGTCAGAACGTGCTAAGGGGCAATGACAAATTCAGAGCGCTCTCTGGCCCCCCGGCAGTGTGGACAGGTGACTCCCAGGGGCGGGGCGGGCCTGCGAGCGGACACTTTGAAGCCAAAGGAAGCGGGCCTGGCAGGGAAGGTCAGCTTGGAGAAGGTTATTCCACCCAGCTCTCAGATGGAGACTGACTGGGCTGTCCTTTCGGGGCTTCACAGCCCCCTGGGTGAGGTACGCTGTTTATTCTGGAGCCTTCCATTTCCCCATGAGTGGGAGGGGGGGGTTCATGGCGGAAGTCCAAGGACTTGTTCCTTCCCCTCATAATGTGAACCAGTTCATTCAGAAATTACTGTGGGCCTCCAGGGACCAGACCCTGTCTAAGCCCTCGGGATCCACAGGTGAGCAAGCCAAGCCGCCTGGTCCCTGCGTCCTCGAGGTCACATTCGATCAGAGCAGATAGACAATAAATCTCAAACACAAGAAATAAGTCACCATACCCAGTGTAGGAAGGTAGTGTCAGGAGGGCAGCGGGTCTGGATGTGGGCCTGGGGAGGGATTGCGTCCAAAATGAGGGAGGTCAGGGTGGGACTTGGTGGTGGGGACATTTGAGTGAGACTTGGAGGTGACTTGGGAAGTCAGCCACTGTGTGCCCGGAAGAACAGTGCCCCAGGCCAGAAGAAGACAGCCCCAGGCCTTGCCTGTGTCTGACCTACGGTTCTCAGCCCACAACATTCTGCCCCAGGGGACATTTGGCAATGTCTGGAGGCTCTTTAGTTTGTCACTACTGAGGGGCTGGGGATGCTACTGACATCTCTTGGCTAGAGGCCAGACATGCAGCCAATCACCCTGCAAAGCACAGGGCAGCCCCCACAGCAAAGAGTGAAGGGTCCGGGCCGAAACGCCGCTGGCGTCCAGGTTGCGAGGCAATGCATTGGAGGAACAGTGAGGAGAAGACAAGGTCAGAGGTCGCAGCGGCTGGGGGATGGGCTGTGGCCAGGCCAGGTAGGGCCTTAGACCCTTGTGGACTTCGGCTTTGCCCTCAAGAGAAATGGGGAGCCCCTGGAGTGTCTGGAGCAGAGGAGGAGCATGGGCGCATGACCAGTTGTGAGTGCCGCGCTGGCTGCAGGCGGAGAGCAGGCTGAAGGAGGGGAGGCCGGTTTGAGGGAGCTACCCAGGCAGGAGGGAGTGGGGCTCGGACTAGGGGGGAAGCAGCTGCAAACTTAGACACCGGTACCGAGGTGCTCTGGGGATTCACGCGGTCCCCACTCTGCTCATTGCTACAGATCCTAAGTCTTCTCTGTGTTATCTGTATCTAGGTAGATGGAAGGTGGCGGGGGCGGGCGGGGGGGGAGGTGTTCAGTCGCGTTGGATGGATTTTGTTTTACGCAGTAGGATACCTGAGGTCTTTTTTAGCAATCGGTTCATGACCAAGCAATTTGATGTGGGTTAGGTGCAGTGTGATCCTTCTCTGCTTTAACATGGTCTCGGCCAAAACCACTGACTCTTGCTGACAACTCTTTTGTGGTACATTTCTCCAAGCCACATGTGATGCTGAACGGACTAAATTACCTGAAAATGGGATGAGGGGAGCATAAAACGTCCTGTACCTCATAAACAGGCATTTGAATTGCTTCCCTCTTTGAGAAATGTATTAAACTGTTCAAACGGTGCCTCTTCTTTTGATCAGCCAAAGCGGGGGCTGAAGCACAGCAGAAAACCCCAAGAGGTAGCTAATTCCCACCTTTCCCCGAGGTCTCAAGCATCACAGCAGGGGCCTCGTCATTCCCCCCTGCAATGTCCCTAAAGTGCAGGCTGTGTCCTGTTTGCAACCCAAGGCGGGTGGGGGTGACACCCTGCAGCAGAGACCAGACCCCGCCCTGGGGTCAACTGCATCTCATTCTGCCTAGTGCTCAGAAACCTTTTAATTATCATCTCTCAGTATTACCATATCTTTTAATCTCATGCTGTTCCAAGGAGGTGGTAAATCAGTGTCTTTGTTAGTGAAAAGTAGGCTCTTTTCCAGCCTCTTACTGCTTTTTATGGAAGTTTTTAAATAATAGTTGCACTCATGAGTTTTTCATTTGTTCTATCAAACTGATTCTGGTCCCTCAGACCTGTGCAGAGCTGTTGAACTGGGCTGGTTTCAGGGACGAGCAGTCGGCAGCAGCAGTGTAGGATGACTCCCCATCCATGGTGACCCCTTTGTCAGGATCCCCACGGCACAGTCCACGGGTCACTGCGTCAGAGTTCCTCCAGGGCACGCTGGCCTCCCTGCACTGCCGCTGAGGGTCGCGCTCTGCACTCCAGTGAGCGTCCCCACCCAGCCACACTGTTCGGGACCCTCTACTCTGAGCTCTGTTTTCAGATGAGAAAACTGGCCATGGAGGGTTGGCCTGCTCACAGAAACCTAGGTGCAGTCTTGTGAAAGCGACAGATGTGATAGGAACGAAAACCACGCCCCTCAGGATTTGTTTTCTACCAGGAAGAGTGTCACCCACGGTGTCAATCTCCCCTTTCAATGGGACCGGTTTCCTTCCATGGAGTCTCAGAGGGTGCACAGTAGCCTCTGCTCGTGGCGGGTGCCAGTGGCCACGTAGCTGGACAGGCTGCTCATTTCGCTCTGGGTCCAGCCGTGGTTGACTCTGGGAGGCCCTTTGATCTAGAAGATGGCTTGAAATGACCATTGCTGTTGTCTCACGTTTTCTGTTTTCTGTTTTCTTGTTGAACAGCAAATATGCCAGAGGATTACCCTGATCAATTCGATGATGTTATGGATTTTATCCAAGCCACCATTAAAAGACTGAAAAGGACCCCCGACAAACAGATGGCTGTGCTTCCGAGAAGAGAGCGCAACCGGCAGGCCGTGGCCGCCGGCCTGGACGCCCCCAGGGGGAAAGGCCGGCGGGGCCAGAGGGGCAGGAACCGGGGCTGCGTCCTCACCGCCGTCCACCTGAACGTCACTGACTTGGGTCTGGGCTATGAAACCAAGGAGGAGCTGATCTTCCGGTACTGCAGCGGCTCCTGCGAGGCCGCCGAGACGACGTACGACAAAATATTGAAAAACTTATCCAAAAACAGAAGGCTAGCGAGTGACAAGGTGGGACAGGCCTGTTGCAGACCGGTCGCCTTCGATGACGACCTGTCCTTTTTAGATGATAACCTGGTTTACCATATTCTAAGAAAGCATTCCGCTAAACGGTGTGGATGTGTCTGACCCCTGCTCCAGAGACCGCGGCGTATTGCATTCCTGCTACAGTGCAAAGAAGGGGACCAAGGTTCCCAGAAAACGTTTGCCCAGATGGAAGATGAGGACCAAGGCAGAGGAGGAGGAGGAAGAGGAAGGCAGCCATTGGGGGAGCCTGGTACGGAGAGCTCCAGCTGCAGAGAACTGGACAGTTGAGGGAGAACACAGCCGTCTGGACTCTCCCGGACGGGAGCCGATGCCACCAGAAGTTCAGGGCTGGTACCCCCGGCTGGGTGTTACCATCGTTCCAGCTGATACAGTCCACCGTCCGCCGTCCACCGTCACCGGTTGAGGGCACAGTTGCGGATGCACTTGAAACCAAACCAGCGTGTCTCCTGTGGTTTGTTTTCATACGTCTGGAGACACCAGGGAAACGTAAGCCTGGTGTCGTTCCTTGTCGTTACGTTTTACTGCTGAAAGCGAGAAAGGTTTCTTTTCCTGTCACTCAGTGGAGACATGCCCCGGAAAGACAGGGAGAAAAAAAGCAAAGACACCAGAGACAGTAACCTTGGAATCTCAGCGGGAAGGCCTGAGGTTTACTACAACCGGCGTGTTGCGAACGGCTGGCGATTTGTTTGGAACTTGGTGTGTGGGGTGGGAAGAAGTTGGCTAGGAACCAAAAAGGCTGTCCTCGTGACTGAAAACCAACCTGAAGGTATTTCATTTCTGGCCCTGGAAACAGGAAACCAGTTGTGGTCTTCGGCAGCATTCTCGCAGGAGAGCAAATGGGGAAGCCCGCCTCCCCGGGGCCAGGAGGCCCGCTGGCCTGCCGGTTTACAGAGAGACAGATGTTACATACACCCCAGCTCCGTCTGTGCGTGGTCACCCGTGACCAGAGAAGCTACTCGATGCAATGCATCCATTTCAGATACAGAAATATAGAGAAGATATTTATTGAGATTTAAGTTATTGTTATTTATTGCCGTTCACTAAGGAGTTTCTCTTTCTTCCCTTATTTATTAAAGTTTCTTTTCAAAGGTGCCAAAGTATACGAGCTCGCAAAATGCAAAGAAGGGAGACAAAGGAGATTTTAATTGGGAACAAGGGTCCATGCTCTCCAAAGTATTAAAACGTTTTTCGCTAGGCAAAAATCACTTACTTTACCTTTTTAAGAAAAACCCTCGTTAATTTCCCCAGATGGCAGCATCTTCCCTATTTTTTATTTTTTACAAAGGAAATGTGTCCAAAGGACTGTGTCTGAGGTGTCCTTCCCAGGAGATGTGTGCAGAGACAGTTGGCACTCGATTTTTTGTCTTCGTTGCTCCAGCTCTGAACAGAAGCGCCATATGCTCCATGTTCTGTTGTATTTAAGCTCTTGCCCCACCACATGTACCTGTGATACGGATCACCGTACACACGAAAGGTTAAATTCCTTGTAGTAGGTAGTTCTGGATCCCATGTCGACCTAAAAGCAGAAGTCCTGTCAGGTGGCCGGGTTCCACCCTGAGTGGGGACTCTTCCTCCGCTCTCCCCACTATTCCCGAGACACGTGCCAGTGCCCCGTGCAGCCAAGGAGCATGCTTCTGCTTAAACTGGGCTCTGCCGGTGGCCATGAAAGCCCCGGGCTGTCTTCTCAGGGCCACCATTGCTATCCCCATACACCTGACCCCTCCCCTGGAAGATGGCGGCCTGGAAGGGTGGGCGAGGGAGACGTGTCTGGCCTGACTGCTTGACAAGCCTGGTGCCAACTTCATGATGAACGTCCTGGGGGGAGGGAGCCCCTCCCATGAGCCCCAGACCACGGGTGTGCTGGGCTGCTGATCTCTGTGCAGTGTCATGACTCCCAGCGTATCACAGGCGTAGCCATTACAAGGCCTACTGGCCTCCCTCAAATCAGTGTGTTAATTTGACTAAGTAGCACAGGGGTAGCAGTTACTAGGCATCTCCTCCCTCCAGCCTCAAAACGCCCCAGTTCTCTCTCTCCCTTCCCCTCTCTGCCCTTTCTACTCCTCTTACTTGGCTCGGAAACAGAGGGAAAGGGCCTCCCCTCCCCCTCTCCTGGGGCCAGGAGTGGGGGGAACCTCAGCGAGGACCAGCCCGCTCAGCATAGTGGTCATTCAGGTAGCACAATTTGATGTCGCCCCAGGATCGTCTGTCCGACTCAGAGACTCCTGGCAGGTTTGGTGGCTGGTGTCCCCAGGTGACAACTGGGTCAGCCCCAGCTCCCCATAGAGAGTCCCCCCCCCGCACCGCCCAGAGGGGTCGCAGGGTTCCGTGGGTGTGGACAACGCGTTCCCAGCATCACCTGCACACCACAGGCAGGTCTTAACCGAGACAAATCGCTCCACCAAATCCACAAAAGGGTAAAGTTTGTGATTTTTCTTTATCATTGCAATTACCACCTGATGCAGTAGGAGTGCCCTTCTTTGGAAGTTCTGACTTCTCTGATCTGTCTTGGTTATTTGTGTTATTCAACCAAAGTTCTCTACAGACTTTATTTTTGTACAATATCATTTTGTAACTTTTTACAAATAAAAACTCATTTCTATTGCTCTCTGTACTTCTGTACTTCCTCACATGTCTGGGGACTACAACTGGGCCAGGCAGCCAGACACAAGCATCCAGGATGGCTAGAAGGCCATCCCTACCTCCTCACCACTGCAGCCTGCTGGTTGGTCAATGGTGTTGTCTATCAACTCCCCACAACCAATCACTACCTGAGGAGGAAAAACCTTTCTTTGTTAAAGACAAATACTTATGGGTGCCTACACTGTTCAAGGCACCCGCCATCCAACAATGGAGTTGATCATTTGAGTGGAGGAGGAAATATACAAAAAAGTAAAAATATGCAGCGATCCCGGTGATAGTAAGTGCTATAAAAAATCCAAACAGGGCCCTGGCTGGTGTGGCTCAGTGGACTCAGCACCAGCCTGCGAACCAAAAGGTCGCCTGTTCGATTCCCAGTCAGGGCACATGCCTGGGTTGCGGGCCAGGTCCCCAGTTGGGAGCATGCGCATGAGAGGCAACCAATCGATGTATCTCTCACACACTGGTGTTTCTCTCCCTCTCTCCCTCCTTTCCTTTAAGTTTGGAAAACTTTGAGTTAAATAAGATCAGACAATGTTTTTTAAATTAAAAAGAGAAGTATAGAGCTTCTCGGAGCCCATATCAGTCCGAGGGGTTGTAGCATGCAGAGCACCCCAGGGGGATGGTCCCCATGAAACCGCCTGCTGTGCTTCTGTTTCCTTTCTCGTGACACCTATTGACTGTCCCTGGAAACTAACCTTGGGACATGTTCCCTCTGGTTTAGGCACTGGGATGAGGGAGCTGGAGCTAGAGATCAGTAAGAGGCAGAAACCACAGGGAGGACACCTCCACACACATGGCATTGAGGCACTGTGGTTTCTTGCTCAGCATGATTAACCAGTGGTCAACTTGGGGAATTTCATTTCCCAATGGAGAATGCAGAACGAATTTCTCCAGAAAAAAGGAGAATGTGTTGAAAGCCAGGGAATTCTTAGCAATTGGAAAGGGCACTTTGGCCATGTTTCCTGGGAGCCCCCACCAAGCTCCAACAGCTTTGAACAGTTGGCTGGTCCAAAGTCCTGAGGGACCGAGTGCCCTTTGCACTGGTTCCCGGTGGGAGTTGCTGCCTTCCTCGGGCTTCTAGCTCTGAGTCCTGTCCTCGTACTAGGCGTGGTGTCCAAGCACTGAGTCTGCAGCCTGGACACAGGGGCTGACAGTCTCACATGGCTCGTGCCAGGAGATCATCTGGGCTGGTTTCTTCCGGGGCAGAGTGAAGTAAAGGTTTAAAAGAATCAACCGAAGGGAAAGGTGGAAAGTCAGAATTTCCCGAGCTAAGACTCAAAAACAGAAAGGCTCCTGAAACCCTTCCCATGCAGGGGCCTGCTTGAGCCACTGCTGATTTGCTGTTTGACTCAGAATGACAGGGAGCGGGGAGCCTGAGACCCACATTGTCCCCCTTGGCTTCTCAGGCCAGCGGCAGGGAGGGAGCACTGGCGGCAGCCACAGGCTGGGGCTCCGACTTCCCTCCATCAGGTAAGGAGCCATCTGAGCCCAGAATGTCTTCTTGGGACACTGCTTGGTTAACAGAAGTGTGACTGTCAGCTCACGCAGGAGTTAACTCGACTTTTGTCTCATGACACAACATCCTGAGTGAAATCAAAACTGAATGTTGCCAAGTCACCCCTGAGAGTAACTAGATAGCGAGGGAAATAAAGGGAAAGCACCACTTACTCACATGTGACAACTAAGGCATTGCCACATCCCGCCCGTGGCAGGTGAGGGCACCGACGACACCGACAGGGTGGAGGCCGTGCGGTGACAGGTGCAGAGGGGGTGCTGGACGGCCTCCGCGAGCAGCAGGTGGGAAGAGACGCTGAACGGAAAAGGGGCCACAGGAGGGGAGCCGGATCGCCTGACTCCCCGATAAACACATACCATTTCCTCCTGTAGCTCTGTCTCATGCAAAACTGGGGACATGCACTATTTGGGACAGACTTATCCCAAAATGATTACTCATTGTTTATCTGAAATTCAGCTGGGCAGCCTGTAATTTAATTTGCTAAATCTGGCAAGAGAAAGTGACATTTGAGCCCGGCCTTGAGTATGAGCAGGAATCTGTCAGGTGGACAGGGACAAAGGGTGGAGCTGGGATGAGGGACAGACATTCCAGGTGGAAGGAACAGTGCGACCCAAGAACACAGACAGGCCCCTGTGTGGTCCGGGAGCCATGGGCGGGGGGCGGGGGGGGCTGGCTCAGGCACAGCGGGCACTTCGCCAGGGGCCACAGGATTTCACCAGTCCACACAGTGTTTCAATTTTGATATTTTTAAAATCAGAAAAAATTAAATACAGCAATAATGAATATACAATAGCAAATCCAGCCTGGATTATATTCCTCCTTCTATACCAAAGCAGTTGTATAATTTCCAATACATTTTTATAAATAAAGGGCTCAGAAAGGTCATAGTGCAACCCCGGGCCCACGCTAGTAAACTTCCTGTGTCTCTCCCTGCAGTTTCCGTGGGATGTTCCCTTTCTCACTCCATCGCCAGCACCAACCTCCTCTAAAAAACCAAACCAAACAAAGCCTTCTTCCCACTCTTCAAGACAGTCATCTCAAGATTTTTGCATTTACTTCCTACTCTGGGAAGCAAACTTAAGGGCAGGCCGTTCACATTCCAAGACGCATTCATGTCTTTGAGAAAGGACACCATGAGCCAGGTGACCGCAGCAGCCTTGCGGTCCGGTCCAGGCGAGGACAAGGGGGGAGGGGCAGGGCAGACTGGAGGACAGCAGTGAGAGGAGAAAGAAGGTTGCGGGCTCCGGGGAATGAGGGAGCCAGCAGACAACGAACAAGGACGAGGTGTTTTAACAGACAGACGAGGTTGCTTTAATTTGGGAAGTCCTTGCAAGGGGAGTATGATGTCGGGGATTTTAACCGTGCCCTGCTCCATGCCTGGGCCTGATTCAATCAATTAATTATTGAGCACCTACCTTCCTACCAGGGGAGGGTATAAAGATAAAGCCCTAATTTAGGGGGTCCCAGAGGGACAGAAATAGAGGATTAAAATACACATGTGATGAGGTCCTGGCCTGTGGCTCAGTTGGTTGGAGCATCATTGCAATATGCCAAGGTACCGGGTTCAATCCCCGGTCAGGGCACATGCAAGAAGCAACCAATGAGTGCATCCATGGATGGAACAACAAAATGATGTTTCTCTCTCTCTCTCTCCCCAAAACTGATCAATAAGTAAAACATTTGCAACACACGTGATGAGGGCAGTAATAGAAATTGTGATGGGAGTTTTGAGTAAGGACAAGACCCCACCTGAGGCTGGGGGGCAGGGAAAGGCATCAGGGTCTGCTTTCGCTCCCCTTCAGAACTCTGCCCCCTAAAACTGCTCCCTGGAGCCCTGCCTGTCAAGGCTTTGCCTGCACCGTGTCCAGTCCCCCACGAAAGGCCCTTCCCAGAGACATCTGCCTTCCCCAAGGGCTCAGGAGGACTGACAAGCTGTCCAGACCAGCCTTTCCCAAACTGCCTAAGGAACACTAGGCAGTTTAAAAAAATCGAAGAAATGCTGCCCATGCCGGTCCCTTCTCAGGGAGACGACACAGGACACACATCAGCATAGTAAGCAAAGCCTGGAAAAGGCCCTGCAGAGGAAAAGCCTGTTTCAGTTTGTTTAACCCAGCATCGCACATTCTTCTTTGACCAAGGAGCGCCTGTTAACACCTCACAGAAGAGTTCTGCTGCACAGGACTTAGAAAGTGCTACTGTAGAACCAAAGGAATGAATCTCTAATAGGAGAATTGCAGCCCCCAGAAGGTAAGTCATTGCTGGGAAGGGGCGGGCATCTTTCTAGCCCACCGTCAGTATGACACCCTTGGCCTGAAGGGCCCTGCCATGGTGCACAATTGCTGGGTGGGAAGATGCGCCAAGGAACTTTAATCTATGCCACACACACAGAAAAGTCAGCCGTTGTGGTCGTCAGCGCTGTTTCCCCCATGGGTACCGATCCCTTCCACCCCTTCCACTCCTGGCCTCATGGTTCCTGGGGTTGACAGGGGCCAGTGACTGGACAAAGACCACGGGCACTCATGATGTGTTTCTGCCGAGCGTAACATTTAATGGCCCCGTGAGTCTCCGGAGAATCTCTTTCTTTTCTCCTAGGACAGCCACCTGCGATATGCAAGATGGTGGCTGTTCTCCCCACTTGGAGTGACTGTGATGAACAGAGCCACTCTGCCAACCCAGGACAGATGTGGCACGGTGAGTGAGAGATGCCCCTTTGCTGGGGGAGCCACCAGGGTCGGGAGGCTGTTTGTTACTGCACTGTGTCTTAGTTTATTCTGCTGGATACAGGCTTTTATGGTGACGGGACACATCTCGGGCGAGGGGCAAAGCAGTCCGCAGTGGGAGGGAGTGTGTCGAGCATAAAGTCTCAAAGGCATGGGGGAGTCACAGCAAATGAAGTTGAAGAGTCAGCCACCGATAGGATCATGACAAGTCAGGTCAAGTCCTTGGGGCCATGGTAGGGATTTAAGATTTTATTCTGAGGGTGATTGACGAGGAAGAAGAGGGGAGGAATGGGGGAAAAGGTACAGTGAATAAGAAGCCTAGATGGTAGGTAGAAAATAGACAGGGGAGGTTAAGAATAGTATAGGAAATGGAGAAGCCAAAGAACTTACATGTGTGACCCATGGACATGAACTAAGGGAGGGAGATGTGGGTTGGGGGGGGTGTGCAGGATGGAGGGAAATAAAGGGGGGAATGGGGCAACTGTAATAGCATAATCAATAAAATAAAAAGATTTTATTCTGAATCAGGCAGAAAGCCATCAGCAGGTTTTTAGAAGGGTGACAGGGTCTGACTTGCACCTTCAAAGGGCTGTTCTAGGTTTGTGCTCGAGAACAGACTGTGCAGGGGCAGAAGGAAAAGCAGGGAAACCAGCTAGGCCTCCGTTGTGATCCAGGTTGAGTGACGATGGTGACCTGGACTAGAGACAGCCATGACAGGACATGCTCGAGGACTGAGTATGAGGGGGACAGAGAGCGAGAGCAGTGGTGGTGAGGTCACAAAGGCCCCGAGTCTGAAGCCAAAGCCGCGGTGCCTCTGTGTGTCCGAATGGACCGAGAAATAGACTAACAGAAAGGCCAAAGCATCCATGTCTCGTGTCAGGGAGGGTCGGAGTCTCACCCTGAACCTTCCGGCTGGGAAAGGCACCGAGTGGGAAGAGACACCCCTCCTGACACCCTAACTCTGGCCAAGGCAGGAGCCGGTGCAGGGGCGGGGATCCGAGGGAGCCCGTGGCCCGAGGTCTGGCATGCTGTTAAAAGCGTGCATGCCAGGCTGCTTGGATCGCAGCCAGGATGAATCTGTACTGCTCCTGCTGACAATGTTTAGCATGAAGTAAAAAGTATGGCTTTCAAATGATACCACGAGGAGATTCTTGAGCAAATATGGCCAAAGCCTCCCCGCAGACCGTTCATGGAGGCTGGGATTCCATCCGCCTCCTGCCTTCTCTCTCCATCTGGTCCCGCCCAGCCTGGCCCCAAGGGGCAGGCAGACCACGTAGTCGGCCTGCTCACAGGCCCTGCCTCCCCTCCCTTCACCCCTATTCTGCCCACCGCTGCCAAAGTCATCTTCCTCGTCTTCCACCCCCACCCCAAATCCTTCTCCGCCTCCCGATCCCCATCAAATCCCTCACACTGCCAATCAGAGCCTCCACAACTGTTCCAAACAGTCTTTTCTCTAGTTCTGTTTTTGTCCCCCAGATCTTCCTTTTTACCCTAATCGCTGCCCTCAGTCACTCCAAATGGCCTACAGGACCTCAAAATACACACTGAGCTCTTCCTACTTTCCACAGGCAGGCTCTTGCCCAAGCCTTTCTCTCTGCCAGGAATAATGTCCCTCATCTCTTGAACGCTCCAACTCCTCCCCCGGTGATACCCATCGCTCACTCACTGCAGTTGTCCCGCCAAACTCCTCCTGTGCAGATCGGAATGCTGGCCCGGGCCCTTTGGTTCGCAGATAATTATGCACCAATCGCAGGTTTCCTGCTAGGTGCAGGGGTCCTGGAGCACAGGGGACAGTTCTGGCTCCTCTTTGAATCCTGAAGAGCCCCGAGTATGTGTCTTCACCTGTAGCAGGTACTCAGAAGTCATCTGTATTTGTCAGGACTTCAGGTCACAAGTAACAGAAACTTGACTTTAGTTGCGTTAAACAATGAAGAGAATTGATTGGCTCACGCAACTGAAAAATCCTGGGGCTGGCTGGCTTCAGAAAAGGCTAATCCAGGAGATCGACCGACATCATGAAGAATAAGAGCCAACGACCCCCCGCCACTCTCTCCTGCCTTGCTGTCTGCCACCGTGCGGGCCCCATCCTGAGGCTGCCATCCCCACAGGGCGGCAAAGGTGTCCGGTGGATGCTACAGGCTTCAAACCCACTCTCTTAGATACTCAGTGCAAACAGTGAGTTTCTGATTTGATAATTTCACCAAGGATCTTACAGGAGATTCTGATTGGCCAGCTAGAGCCAGATACCAATTTCTCAACCAATCACTATGGCCTAGGGCGTGCGCCCGCCCCTGGTACCCACAGGTGGACCAACCCCACTGACCCACATGGAGTAAGAACACAGGAGATGAGATTCTGCAAAGCAAATTGGGTGCTGCGACCTAAAGAAGGGATGAGGGGTCCTGAGCAGGAAAAAAAAGACAGATGTCCACGACAGAGTCATTTTCTGTGATCACATTCCAGCAAAACAATCTGGTACCTCTTTTTCAGGCTGATTTTGACAGCCATCTGCCCAAAGAAATTAATGTGCTCATCTTGGCTTGCTCATCTGGCCGTAGCAGCAAGCTTACATAGCATTTCAAACAGAACAGCAGGGAGTAGGGGCCATGGGTTAGGGCAAAACTGGGAGAAATAGGAGGATTGGTACTTCAGTGGGTTTTTTTGCACAAAAAAGGAAATATTAGCCCTGGCTGGATAACTCAGTTGGTAGGAGCATCACCCAGTACACCAAAAGGTTGTGGGTTCGATTCCCAATCAGGCCACACACTTAGGTTGTAGGTTTGACCCCCCAATTGGGAAGCAATCAATCTCTCTCTCTCTCTCTCTCTCCTCCCTTTCTCTGTCTCTCTCTCTCTCTCTTCGGGTAAGGATTTAAAAAAAAAAGAATATTGAGCCCTGGCTGTTGTGGCTTAGTGGATTGAGTGCCGGCCTGCAAACCAAAGGGTTGCTGGCTCAATTCCCAGTCAGGGCACATGCCTAGGTTGCAGGCCAGGTCCCCAATTGGGGGCTCATGAAAGGCAACCATGCACTGATGTTTCTCTCCCTTTCTTTCTGCCTCCCTTACCCTCTGTCTAAAAATAAATAAGATCTTTTAAAAAAAGAATATTGGTAGGATAGACTGATGAATAAATAAATGAGTGGAGTGTTTTGTTTATTTCATTGTGCCATTTATTAAATTAAAATCCCACTGTAATGGAGTCCATTGGAAAGAAGTTCAATTAATAGAAAACCACACTGCAGAGGTTTAAATAGAGGCTTACTTATTGCACACAATCGAGCATTTATGGATACTGGTATACACCTGATGTGTGCCACAAGAATAATTTTTGCAGAAAGATCTACCATGGGATGTTAAAATTAGCAGGCATATGTTTGAAGAGAAAAGGATATTTTCACAATCTCCAAGTCTCTCCTAAGATATTTATTAATTATGAAGGGAATAACAGTAAGTTTACAGTGGAGAAACTCAGCCCTGTGCAAGACACTCCACAGGACACCCTCGCCTCGGCCATCCCCACATGGGCTGGCAAGACCGTGGCTGCGGCTCTCCCCCTGCTACTGGGCACAGGCCGACTCCCTGCCTCACTGGACACCCTGCCTTGTGCATCCCCCGAAGTTAGAGTCCTTCCTTACAACCGCCTTATTTGTCCCCAGACTCCGACATCATAGCCACAAGATCCTCCCAAGTCCCTTTGCTCTCAGAGCATGGACCCCTCACTCTGGCAACCACAGCACATTGCCCACCCCTCCTCCTTCTCTGCCGGCCCCCCACATTCAGAGCAAAGGTCCCTGCCCACACCCCATCTCCCCTGGTGTTTGCTTGATCCCCCACACTAGCAATTGTGGAGAGACAATTTCCCCTTTTCCATCCAGATCCTAGTACTTGGGTGAGTGTTCACTGACATCACCTTGGAGTGAACTGTGAGGCGGTTGTTTGCTACAAGCCCAGACTCATCCCTTAGGTAGCTGATGGATGACGTTCTTGAGGTGCACCTTGAGGTTCGTTAACATTCTTGTATCTCTGGGTTTAGTTTTCATAAAGTTTGTCCAGGTTTAGCATGTACCAGAACTTCATTCCTTTTCACAACTGAACACTACTCCTTGTTGTGTGTACACCACAATTTGTTTACTCATTCACCTGCTGACAGACGTTCTGTTGGGTGTATATCTCAGAGTGCAGTTGCTGGGTCCCATGCTAACTCTGCGTGTGACTTTCCGAGGAACCTGCAGGCTGTGCTCTGCAGCGGCCGCACCGCTATACTCTCCCTCGTTGCTGCAACCCTTGTGATTATTACAGAGCCCGCGTGTATGGGGAACGCCATGGGCCAGACGCTGGGCTTCAAAACAACAGTGTGAAGTTGCTGTTGAAGGAAACCAGAATGTGTCACCCAAAAATATGCCTCTTCGACATAAAATTATTTTCAGCTAGAGGCAGTTAAGAAGGAACAAACTCAAAAGAAGAAGTCGCTCTCCCTTTTCTGCCTAAAGACTGGATATAGATTCTCCTTTTACTGGAGACAGACTCTTATCAGTCCAGAGACGGCATCAAAGGGATCTTGCAAGCAAACTCCATTAGTTCTCTTCCAGGTATTTAGCTTCCCACAGTTGGCCTCCCTCGAAATGTAAAACTGCTTTCCTTTGTCCTACCATTTCTCTACAGATCTATTGTTCTTTGTCGAAGATGTGAGATAAGCCAAAATTGTGAGCCACAGCTTTGAGTTTCCTTCTTGCCTGGGCTTCTCCCACATGATGAGTATTGCACTTGTTAATAAACTTTTTCTTTTGTTGATCTTTTTTGTTAAAGAGGCCCGGCTGAAAAGCTAAGATGGGTAGAAGTTTTGTCTTCTGTACGGTATCACCATTGTTTTCATTTCACAGATGAGGACACGTCACCGTAGTGACTCACCCGCCTGAGATTCTTTGAACACAAGAATAAAGAGCTGCGTACAGGTGGCATGGGACACACAGAAAGGACAGTTCTAGGGCAGGTCCATAAAAGAAGGGGCCCTCAGCTAGGTCTTGGAAGATGCACGGGCATCCACAGGTGGAAGCTGGGGAGGGATGGGCAGTCTCGGGAGAGCAGAGAGAGAACAGAGTGAGGAAAGGCGCCAAGCTCGGAGCAGCCTCGTGGCCGGGGTTGCTGCGCGTGCTCGGGGAAAATGAACGGTGAGGTTCAGGGGAGAGAGCTGTTTACCACTGTATCCCCGGCACCCACCTGGGCCCAGCACAGAGTAGCCACCCCACACTCATGCCCCGAGTGTGGAGGTTAGAGGGGTGAATCAAAGGGAAAGCTGGAGAAAGAGAGAGGGCCCAGATCCGGCGAGCCTTGCTTGCCTCTGGGAAGAGTCTGGGCGTGGTCCTGTAGGGGACACACAGCCCAGCAAGGGCAGTGGCACTGCGACATCTGGGTTGCAGGAAGGTCACTGCGGCAACAGTGTGGAGCATCGCTTGGAGGAGAGAGGAGTAGGGGCAGCAGACGCATTGGGAGGTAACGGCAATGGCCTGGGAGAAGGATGCGGGTGAAGGTTGGAACGAAGTCGGTAATACTTGGGGCAGGAAGGAGAGGAGACGACCAGTACAATGAGCGGAAAGGAAAAATAATCTACTGGACGTGGTGGTAGGTCAGATGCCAGGGCCTGGGTGAGAAGGAGGGACCATTACTCAGTCCCAGCTTGATGTCGGGACGATGGGATGGACAAAGGGACCCGCCATGGGTGGGCGTGAAGGTGCCATTGCTTGGTGACGTGTTCGCCATGTCGGATGCGGTGTTTTTAGGCTGCCTAGGGATGTGAAGGTGAAGATGGGCAGTGAGCAGCTGAGTCCCAAGCCCAGGAGAGAAGTGGAAGGGATAGAGAATTAAGAGTCACCAGCACCCGTGTGACCACTGATGCCAGGAAGTAGATGCGCTCCCAGGGGTGTGGGCGAAAGCGGAGAGTGGGACCTGGAGACAGAGCCACACTGTGAATGGTGTGGACCTACCGCGCCCCCTGGGCCTTCCCCCGCCCTCTTAGATGCGCTCTTCCTACTTCCTTGTTCTCCACAACTGGGACTCCTCGGCTGGTGGGGATCCGGTTTTCCAGACCAGGGACCACCTTCCTTCCCGCCCCGGCCCCCACACATGGTAACATCGTCTCATGCTTCCTTGTCCTTTACACAGAAAAGACATTTTAAGAAACATGCCCACGCCCCATTTCTTTGCCGTCCTGAACAGCTCACTCATTAGCTGGAACTCATCACTGCCGATCTTTGGGGAGTAACACCCTCACCACTTTGTGGAGGAGAGAAAACTTGGTCTTCTCTTTGGAAAAAAGGATGTGCCCCTCAGACTGGGGTTTGGTGGCCCTGAGAGCAGAGCAGATGTGACCAGTGTCCTCCCAGGAACAGGACAAAATGCAGAGACAGAGCGGGGGCTGAGGCACAGCCCTGGGACCTGGTACGTTCCCCAAGGCCTTGGCTTCTGCGCGGGCTCTCTTTAAACTGGGTCTCTCCGCTTTGATCGCCTGCCACCTCTTTCCGCAACGCCTTCTCCCGGAGATTGCTCCCGAGTCTACTGTGAAATTTTAATTTAAATGTGGATCATGAAAACACATTCTCAATTTACATCTTCTACTTGAAACTTTAGGGACGGTCTTTTTAGACTTCAGCTTCGAGACTGGGAAAAAGTCCTCATAAAGTGACTGTCCTCAGCTCCGTTGCATAAGTTCCTTAAGGCACCATTTCTGGATGCTTTCTTGTGAAGTCACAGCTTAGAAAAACAAAGCTCCCAAATGGCTTTAAGAATAAAACCATTCTCAGATTGGCAATCAGATTAATTTATAAACATTTTCTCCCGTTTGTTTTTTTAAACTTTCCCCATCCAAGTGCAGAGACGGGAAACGCGATTTGTTTGTGCAGAAGTGCGTTAATGACGCTGGGCGGGGGGAGGCTTTTGGGATGCTGCACGCCTGCTCCTCCCCATCCCCCGCCTCCCGCCCCCCTCCCCTGCTGTGAGCAAGCATTGTGCATGCAGTGGGCATGGCAGAGGACACATGGGGACACTCATGACACCAGGAGGCCGCCCACAAGACTACCGCTAAAACACAGTCCTCATCAGCCCGCAAGCCTGCTCCCTTACCCACCGCCCCGGGGTTCTTCTCGTCCTCCTGGCGAGCCCCTCGCCCTCTCCGCCCAAAGGAGGGCCTTTTCCCACGTTTAGCTCCTCAGCACTGTTGCTCCAGGCTACCTCTGATGTTAGGATACATAGTGGCCATGGAGTGCCTTCTCTTTCTCTGTGTCCTGTAAGAACTACTTCGTTTAATCCCAAACGAAGCTGAGGAGGAGCAATCAGTAACTGCATTTTACAGCCAAAAACCCAGGCTCAGAAAGTTCCTATTAAGCAGGTTTGGGTCACCAAGTTGTAAGTAGCAGAGCCAGGATTTGAACCCCAGCGAGGCTGACTTCGCAGCGCCGACGCACCTTTCCCATCACACCCTCCGACTTCAGGCAGTTTCACGTGACAGGTGGCAGGGTGGGCTACCTAGTGCGCAAGGAAGAGAAGCAAGCAGAACTTGGCTTTGTTCACGGCTGTGGCTCCCTGGCCAACGTATTTCTTACCAGCAGTGGAGTTGCCCAAGCGTTCATTTGCAAGAAGCGCAGGGCGGTACAGTAGGAAAACCATTTGCCCAAGAACCAGAAGCTGAGGAACCCAGTCAGGCACTTGCACCTGTAAGGTGGGTTGACCTTGGTGGTGATGTAGGTCACCTACGTTCTCTGTTCTTGTTTTCTGCTCTGTGAAATGAGGATAAACGATGCTTGCCCTACCTTGTTCCCCAGGCTTCCATGAGGATCAAGGAAGCAATAGAAATGAAAATTACAGAATGTTCTACAAATCATGTGTCAATACAAGTTTTTGCATGTATGTATTTCTGTCTCATAAAAGAACATTTGTGGGACATCGAATCCATTCCTTAGCTCTGCTCTTGGGTGTAATTCAGTTTCTCTTGGACTCCGTTTTCTCACCGGTAAAAGCCGGTCAAGGGCACACTGAACCCTCAGCTTCTCTCTAGCCGTTCAGAAAGGCTGATGCTTTCTCTGACGTTCAGAAGACTGATGCTTTCTTCCTGCCTCCTGCCACGCTTCCCCACCATCCCTTGGTGGCCAAGAAAACCCAGAGATGAGGGTTCCCTACACAAAGTCATCTGCCCCCGCAGCCAAGAGGAGGCTGGAGATGGAAGAGCAAAGGATGTTTAACTGCACAAAATGGAAGAATTAAGTTTGGAGAAGAGTGATACACTTTCTCCCCTCTGCGACATTGATCGATGGCTGTTACGTCCTGCGTGGTGTGCTGGGAATGAGGCTGGGCTTGGGGAACAGCCCAGAGAGGGAGACAGACTTTAAACAAGCATTTGTCCAAGTGGCTGGAATCTGAAGGAGTGGCCTGTTTATCAGATTAAATTATGTGGGGTCGAGGGTGAGGCAGAGGGTCTTTCAGGAGGATTTCCTGAGGAAGTGGCTTTTCAAACTAGTTCTTGAAGGAAGATCTGGAGTTAGCAGGGCAGGGGAGCGAACTGAGAAGGGGGGAGAGCATCTTCTACCAGGGCTGTCAACCTTTTGGCGTCTCTGGGCCACACTGGAAGAAGAGTTGTCTTGGGCCACACATGAGATACACTGGGACACATAATCACAGGAGACCCTCATAATGTTTTAAGTAAATTTATGATGTTGTGTTGGGCCGCATTCATAGCCACCCCAGGCCGCATGTGGTCCATGGCCACAGGTTGGACACTCCTGTAAATAAATCTAAACAGAACAAAAGTCCAGTGCAGAGGTTTTATAACAGGGCAGTTCTTGGCATATTTGAGCTGCCCATGGGGCTGGAATGCTGGTAGTAAGGGAGAGAACGGCCCAGCCTGAGGGTGGAGACACAGACAAGCACAGCCCAGGGTCTTGGAGTCAGGATGAGGAGTCTGAGCTTTACCCTAAGAGCACAGGGATGCCACTGGAGAGCTTTAAGCCACAGGATATGTCCCAAGGGACTGTCCAGAAAGATCACCGTGGAAGCCACGGGTCTGTTGGAGGGTGGAGGAGTCGGGGCAGTGAAACTTGCCAACAGACCAGTGTCGTGGTCTAAGGCAAGACAGGACAGTAGCGGGGACCAGGATGGCCGCCATGGAGACAGAGACCTGAAAGAGGTGAGAGGGACTTAGAGGCAGACTGCCCAGGGTGTGGTGGGTCACTGACTGGGTATGGAAGGAGAGAGGCAGAGGTGATGTGTGCACTGTACATGTTGACCTCCGGGGCTGCTGGTGCCATGAGCCCCAACTTCCAGATGAACAAAGGGGGCCTCTGAGAGCCACAGGGCCTAGTCCAGACTGAAGCGCTAGAAAGTGAACTTCCCAGGAGTCTCAGCTCTTATGTCACAATTATTTCAGGTATGTAAAGGCTCTTCCCCAGGGATTCATCCTAAGCGCTGTCATTACTGCACGGAGAGCGCCGTGGAGGTCTGATTTCATCCGTACTGAATTCCAACCCCGCCGCGGCGGAGGCCATATGATGAGAAGGGATGGGGCTGAAGAAGTGACATCATGGGCCAGACAGAGTCACTATTCAGATGTGCACTGCGGGCTCCTTCCCCAGCCACCTAATTATAGCTCCCGAGGAAGTGCCGTACAATAACACACTGTACAGAAGCGGGGGTGACTGTCCGTGGGCCCGACGGGCCTTCTAGTCGGAGTTGACATCTGGAAGACAATGTGTAACCAGCTTAATGAGGTTTCTGTGCTGGGGCTTTGGCCGAACGGGTCATAGGTCTTTCATGCCCCAAAGAAAGGCCTGTCCGGGTTGTGAGCTGAACAGGTTCTTCCAAACTCCGGAACCAGCACAAGTGAAGGTGTACCTGACCTTAGAGCCTTCTCTCCCTGTGTCCCGTGTCCCTCTAGGTTCACCAGGTTCACGAAAATATCTGTGTATCTGACGTACAGCAAGACGTTCACATTCCATTGTTCTGCTGACTGCCCTGGCCCCACGTGGTTTGGTGAAGACAAATGTTGCCTTCTTTCCAAATACTGCGGTTTTAATGACTGTGGTTAAGTAACTCCCTAAAGTCCTACGATGAGAGGAGGCAGAGTCTGGAAACTGAGTCTCTCCGAGCACAGGGTCACAGTGCCTTGTGATCAGGCGAGTCCCTACGTGCTCCTGCATGCACACGAGGGTGGCCAGCCTCACGGAGCCGCTGTGACATTAATACCTGGGAAGTGTCTCCCACCGAGCTTAGCTCACAGCGAGAACTCCACAAACGGTCGTGGCCAGTTCCAACAAAGGGGCAACTGGGTACACAAACCATTCGAAATGCAATATAAATAAATGATGCAAACAGGCTACTCTGCTCTGCCCAGAGTGTCTGAGACTGACGTTTGAAGATCACACACCCAGCTGAGCTATGAGTTAACATAAAGCAGCGGCCGCTTTCCAAGCTCCTGAACCATTCAAGTGACCACAACGTCACTGGTCCCAGCCACCTCCCGCTGCTCTCCCAGATGCCTCGGTCCTGCTTGGGACTCCTCAGGCCCATCAAGGCCTTGCTGCTGGGTTTGGGGTCCCTGAAAGCAGCGGAGCTGTGCAAAGTGCACGCAATAGTAGTGTCAGTGCCGCTTGCCGCCCAGCTTGGATTTTGCTCTCCTTTGGTTGGCACTGACTGAACTTACTGAGTGTATTCGTGTCAGGTAAGCTCTGGATGTCGGCCACCCAAGCGAGCGGTGTCCCGTGGCTCGTGTCCTGGTGGGGGAAAGGCCCCCACCAGCAGGGGTGCGTTGTGCTAAGAGCCACGAAGGCAGTAGAGTGGTCCCCCTTATATGCAGCTTCGCCTTCTGCTGTTTCAGTTGCTGGCAGTCAACCACGGCCTGAAATTATTTAATGGAAAATGCCAGAATGAAACAATTCATGCTTTAAATTTCATGCCGAATGAAATCTTGTGCCATCCCACTCAGCCCCCTCCATCCCACTTGGGACGTGAATCATGCCTTTGTCCAGCGTCTCAGCGAGGCATAGGCCCCTGCCATTGGTCACTTAGCAGCCATCTAGGTTTATCAGACTGACTGTCTTGGTATCACAGGGGTTGTGTTCAAGTCACCCTTACCTTACCTCAGAATGTCCCCCAGGCACAAGAGTAGTGACGCTGGCAATCAGATATGCCAAAGAGAGACTGTAAAGTACTTGCTGTAAGTGAGAAGTATGTATGTATAGGGAAAAAGCACAGTATATATAAGGTTGGGTACTGTCTGCGGTTTTAGCCGTCCACTGGGCATCTTGGAACGTACCCCTGGTAGATAAGGGGGGATGGCCGTAAATCCCAACTGTGGGGGGAAAGAGGGGGTGTTCACAAAGAGCCTGCCTTCCCTTCCATTCCACCACCGCAGGGGAGCCCAGAGGGAGGTGCCAACACATTAGTTAGCCCGTTAGCTGGCGCAGTAATAAATGGGTTTCTGTGGGTGCTCGTGAGGAGGAAGAGCTGTAGAGCCATGGGACAGAGCACCTACTGAGCCCCAGTGATTCAGTCGCCCTGAGTCCCCTTCCGCGTAGGACAGGGCAGAGGTGACGCTGAGCTGCTCACAGCCACCGCAGACCCAGCCAGGGCCCAGCCTCTTCTCCTCACCTCACCCCGCTCTCTGCACTGTATCACTTTCTTTCGCCCTATCCTTAGCTCCTGCCGCCCAGAAGTTTCTCTCCAGATGGGAGGACTGGCAATCAGCTCTCATCCCTTGTGTGATCAAATATCTCAGCCTGAAGATATGCTCAGATTCCCTGGCCTGCCCTCGGCCCTCTGGTTCACAGCATGGCACGGAGAAGCCAGCCAGCGGCCCGGCACCCCACGAGCTTCTCATTAAAATGAACAAGTGTTTCTCTAGACACAGAACGGTTTCTTGGAGGAGAAACCGCAGGTTCCTCCAAGGTTAGCCTTCAGGTCTCACTCTGATGGGCTGTTTGTGAAGGCAAGGCAAGCAGGCTGGTTTTAGAGAGGACAAACAGATGTATTATTCTTATTTATTGTTATTATTATTGGAGCTGCACTGCTACCTGGTGCTGGCTACCAAGAATGTGAAAGGACATTCAATCGTTGAAAAAAATTGCATCGGCTTAATGGGCTGGGGCTGCAAAAATAACAAATAATTTCCCTTCTCCTTCAGATTACAAAAATTTCCCCAGATTGATCACAGTCAGCACCACACAATGGAAATGCCACAGCTCTGAAAATAAAGCAGTTTTTATAATGAAAAAATTTTTTAAATCAACCCAAACTCCAGAGCCATCTGTGACCAGACACATTCCCCGCCTGCTGCAGGAGGCAAGGTCACATGTCCAGCCGGAGGCCACGGACCTTGTGGCCCGTGTATAGGAGTGACATTCAAGGTATGTAACAGCCCCTGTGACTCAGGGTGAGGACCAGGCAGCAAAGGGGTGTGAGACCTCACACTGGAGCAGGGAGCTGGGGGCCCACGGCCCGAGGCCCTCCCGGACCAGGTGGAGCCTCTTCATAGCCCGATTATAGGGAGCGGAAGTCAGGGAGCTGTGGGGGGCAGTGCCCCCTGCAGCAAGGGGGGCACTGGAGAAGCTCAGGAAAGCTACTTACCCACAGAACAGGAAGGTTCTTACCTATCTAACAGCTGGTTCAGGGGGACCACTGCACCCCCACTAAATATCGGCCCTGCCCAAAGACAAGACCTAAGTGGAGGAACAGCTGGCTGAGGGGGTGACACCTGGCTAGAGTGGCGCCACGCCTCGGCGCCAGCCTATGTAAAGCAAAAAATCTGTATTTTATTTTGGCAAGTGTTGCATGTTATTAAAATAATGCCAACCAGATAGGTCGGTAAGTGACCATTTTACTACCTGCAGTTGCCAGTGATGAAAGGGGTCAGGGCCACCTGGACCCATGACTTGCACACACGCATGGACCCACCAAGTTGTTCCAAGAGCCCGAATCTCTCTCCACCCTCAAACCCGTTACCATGACAGACCACGCCGCTCTTCCCATAGCAGCGCGGACTTTCTCCTCCTCTTACCCAACCTCCCCCTGTTGTAATGACTTGTCTGTCTCGCCCAGAGGCTGCGACTTCTTTATGGCTGTATCTGCAGGGTCTCACACAGAGCCTGGTACCCAGGAGGGAAAGAAAGGAGGAAGGAGAGAAGTTTTACTCAGCCACTTTCAGTCCCTTCACTGTTGTGTCAAACAGTAGCCCCTAATGGTGAGGAGAGGTACTACAACCCAGCTTTATTTGACTTGGAAGATGCTCACTCACCAATGAGGAAATGAATAAAAACCGTGATAGCTAACAATTTCACACCATAAGAAAAAACCCCAAAATAAAACATGTAGCAAAGACATCTGTAATAGTCATGACTAGCCTGTTAATTTTCTTTTAAACTCAACTACTGAAGGATTTTTTAAATCATAAAAGCACAGTGCCGATTAATTCCTTAATAACTTTTAAGAAAATTGAATTTAAATTTTAGAAAGCTGGCCTATAGCCATTTCTCCTATACCATTTAATTCTTGATATTTTATGTATATTTCAGGTCTCAGGAGTTGCTCTTAAAAAGAGGTAGTCCTTGTTTCCCAGTATGTGAATATACTTACCACAACTGGACTCTACACTTGAAAATGGTTAAGATGGTAAATTTCTAGTTGTGTAATTTTTATCACAATCAAATATATTTTTTAAATGGTCCTCAGCCACCCTCCTTCTTTGAAGGTCCTTATAATGGAGGACACCAGGGCCACCACTAGATAAAGAAGCACAGGGAGAGAAGCCGAGATGGAGCCAGCATGTTCCAGGGTCCAGGCTTAGGAACAGCTGTGCCCAGAGGTAAATGGGTTGTTTCTCTCTAGTTGTGATGATCCCATCCTGTCAGGGATGTTCATTCGTTCAATGGGTATTTATTCAGCACCAAGACTGAGGCTGAGGGTATCCTTAAAAAACAGTCCCTGCTCTTGACTTACTCTAAATTCAGATTCTAGCAAATGTACTGCCAATATACTGGGGGTTGGAGGTGAAGTAGGTGCCTTCTAAGGCTCAGCCTCTCTGTGACTCATCAGTCCCTAGCAACAGTCCCATGAGGACAGATGAGCCCAAGCCTGCCAGTAGCTAGAAATGCCCACCACTTTCTCCGTCACTTCCAGGTACGAAAGCGTCCAAAATCTCCTTATTAGCGTCTTCCGTGCTGCATGCGGCTCTGACTACAAGGGATCCTGGGCTTTTCTCAGGAAGCGAAACAAAAGCTAAAGGCCAAATGAATGGTGGCGGCCATCATGGGCTTCTGTATGTATTTCCAGAGGACAAGAAAATGTAAGCAAACCCCACTGCCGCGCTTTCCCCAAGCCCTGAACCCTCTGCTTGCTGTGCCCCTGCACACTCACGAAGAAACTGTCCTACCCTCAGGCTGGCTCCTGGGGAAGGCACCCATTCGCATCTCCCCGGCATCCCCAGTGGATAGGCGGGAGTTAGCTCGAAGGATGTAAGACCCAAAATGGAGCTTGGAGTCAAGAAACCTCATTGTATAGGTGAAGACACAGAGCCTCCGAGACAAGAGTGAACCTTCCGAGCTCATGGAAACGTACTGGCCAAGGCCGGAGCAGAGCTCAGGTCTCCCAATGCCCACCATCATGCGCGGCAAGCACAGCAACCTGCATTGAGAGAACAGCAGTAGAACGGTCAGCGATAGCTGGCCCGATGTCAGACTCTGGTCACATAAAGGCTTAAAGGTTGCTCCTGGTCATTTAAAAATCCTGTTGGTAGCTCTCTGGACGCAGGTACTAGTGGCAACACTGATATCCAACTGTCAGCACCAACAGTCACATGATCCCCCGCGGACTTCACAGAGAAGGCAGGAGGCTGCCCGGAGGACCGCACCTCCCCTCCCCCCCCACCCTGTTGGGTCACACTCCAGCCCCAGGTCTAGGGCCCTGAGAGCCGGGGCAGTAAGAGAGCGAAGAAGCAGAGGACGCCAAGGCCAAGCTCACCAGACCTCCCCAGCCACGCCCCACTGCCCAGCTCCTTGGGGAGCCCCCCCACCCCCCGCCTGCTGGCTCTCCAGCTGGAGGCTTGAAGGGAAGGACCCCAAGTTCGAGCTCCGCCCTCTGGCGGATGGAATGATGGGTGTCCCCGTGGGCCCCGTGACACGCCTCTGTGCTTCAGCATCTTCCTGGGTGACATACTTTATTGTAAAATTCTAGCGGTTATTGTGAAAATCAAAGGAAAGGTAAAAGCTGTTCTTAAATTGTGTCTAAGTTTAAAAGAGTGCACTTTTTACTGACATTGCCTCTCTCGTCACACAGTACCTTTTGTCTCAGGAGCTCCACGGACACGGCGCTTTATTTTACAGACAGAAAAACAGAAGAGCAAGAGGTCACAGTGTGGCCAAGCCTGAAACACTCCCTGCGGCTCCTCGGACCAGCCAGCCATTCTGTCCACTCAGCACCCGAGGCACCGAGTCGCCCAGATTTTCTCAAGTTCAGAATCAGAAGGAGCACCGATGCTCCACGTTGCCTTGGAGCAAAGTGCATGACCGCCTGTGTCGGGGCCACTCGGGACCCCGGTGACCAATGCAGATCCCTGGCTCTGCCCCAGGAACACTCTGCAGGGGAGCAGCTGGGAGCCGGGCCCAGGATCCGGTGTTGCTAACGCTCGTGCCCAGATGAGCACCCTGGCGTTTTAGAGTCCGGCTCTCGCGAGGCTGGACCGCCCCTCGGCACCGGGACCGTGCAGTGGAGGCCTTAACTCAGAGAGCTCCCTCGGGGCAGCGTTCCTGCAGCCACGGACGAGACGCCACGGGCTGTCGGAACGGGCAGCACCGAGAAGGGTGCCGCTGCTGGCATTTGGGGTTTCAGAAGGCGAAGGGTCCGGTTCTTGTTTCCCAAAGAATGACGGTTTCAACAGAGGGCTGAGCAAGAGGTTAGCAATGCAGCGATGGCCACAGCTATGTCCTGCCCAGACAGATGCTGCCCGGGGGCATGACTTACTCCCCACTCATGGGTTTGACTTTTGCGGGATCTTGGTCTGGCATTTTCTGAGACCGGATCACTTTTCCTCTATCTGAGGGTCAACAGGATGTTTCTGAACACTGCCTCTAAAACGCTTCACGGGGGTACAGAGACTCTGGATGCCAGGGTTTAGCCACACCTGCTAGTTTAAGTCTAGTTAAGTCCCTGTCCCTTGGTTTCTTTAGAAACAAAACAGAAACTCTTGCGCTGCCTGCCTCTAAGGGGCACGGCTGGGAGAAAAACGCAGGGCTTGCGGAAGGCTGCGTGTGCGGAGGAGAAAGCTCAGCCCACCCTCGGGTGCCCCGGGTGGACACGTGCTCTGGGATTTTCGGCCCTGCCTGGACATCGACATGGATTCCACCTGCCATCGCTCTTACTCCGGGTCTTGCCAAGCAGCACAAACGAGGGACAGAACCATAGGGAAGCCAGCTGCCCCTTCTGATCCTGTATGAGCTTTCTGGTGTTTCAGCATTCAAGTTCATCAGCCTACCCTCCCACTCGGTGCTCCAGCCAGCCCACGGAGTCCACTGCCAACGCTGCTGCAAACCCCTCCCCATCC
>PVJI01010101.1:0-62108 GCA_004026765.1 Micronycteris hirsuta
GCAGCCGTGTCAACCTGTTACAGCAGGGGGCGACACAGTGGCACGGGGAAGTCACACATGCACCACCACTCAGTTTGCACAGCAGCCAGGATTCGAACACTGGCATTCTCACACCAGAATCCATACCTGTATTCTCTTCACAATAAAGTTTCTCATGACAGATATGGAAACTCAGGCAGCAGGTGGTTACAACATGTACCTTAAATTGCACATCCACACAATATGTTAGAGTCAGGATTCAGCCCCAGGTCTGTCTGATTTCATCCTAGTTACTTAGAAGAATTTTTGTGATTCTTGAGATAGCCAGCTCAGCTAAAAGCTTGCATGTCGCTTAGTTTCAAACTTCCTGTAAATGAGCGCCGAGAAAATGCCAGCTTTGACACATGGATATGGGCCACTCAGTTCATTCCCATGGATAAAAGAAGGAGAAATTTTGCAAAGGAGCTCTGTGGCCCTTTAAGGCATTAGTGACATATTCTTCATCATCTTCTAACTGCCCCCAAGGGTAAGCCTTACATCATGCCATTTTTTATAATACCACTTTAAACGCAAATTTTGTTTGTCCTGCTGATGTTGAAAACCTTTTAGCGCCTTCTGTAGCTGCTAGAAGAACCATTATAATAGATGCCCTATATTGTAAAGGGCTTCTCGGGGGGCTGACTCTTCCCATGTTTAGTTAATGGCAGGATTGGAAGTGTCACTGTGGAATGATTATCTTTACAGAACGACTTAAGTCAGAGCGGCTTCTTTTCCGGCACAAAGCACCCCTTCAAAATCTCCGACCTCATTCTAGGCCACCTGTGGGAAATGTTCTATACATTCTAAGGGTCAGGAAAAAGACACCTTGAAGGGGCCAATCTGAATCCTCCATTTTGAAGTCCTTCCCATAATGTTGTATAATAAGCTCATGTTTTAAGCGTAGTTCTTTTAATGCAGTGAGTAATACTCAACATTACTAAGTCAGCTGCAAATTCTTCCATGGAGGAATCGGATAGCATTACTTACCATAAATACTACCAAGATTAAGCATTTTGACAAAGTACCGTATTATAGACCCTTAATAGTTTGCTTTATAGCTCATCTAACATTTGAACATCTTTGCTTACACAGAGCAGCTTTTAAATGAATGTAGCTAAAGCTGTTTAAAAAATGAGCAAGGTGAACAAAACTATGTCTACTTATTCTTTTATGTCATATTTTTCTAAGTACCTTTTTGGTTCCTAATTTAATTATTTAATAGTAATATCATTTAATACACATTATAATACACAGTCATTAACTCTGTGCCTGTAACTGTGCTAAGCATTATATATACAATAGTTCATGTAATTCTTATAGCAATCCTCTGTGTCAGAGAGTATTCTTATCTCAGTTTGAAAATGAAAAATAAAACACTATAATCACAGAACTTATATATGAAAGATCTAGGGCTTGCACTGAGTCCTAATTCCAGGAGACATGCATTTAATTTGCAATTGTTGAAAAGACATTGTATCTATCCATGCCCTCGTACTCATTCACATATTCCTGAATCATTTACTGAGTACCGACTGTGTGCTAAGCACCATGCTAAACACAGATAGGGGGAGGAATGAACTCGGTTTCTGCCTAAAGAAGAACACCCACTGCAGGGAATGATGATTATTTTAGTCCACTTGATGTGATGCTGATGTGCTTATATATTAACAATATTCATTTTAAACAATATATTCCATGGAATATTCATGTCACAATATGCACAAAAAGTGTGGGGAACTGCTTGCTATGTCCCTTTCTTGAGGATTCCTATTTCAGATTTACCTCCTATAGACTCTCATGAAAAACAAACTATTTAGATGATTGACTATCTTCTTACTTGTCCTGGGGTCCCTTTTATTGTCTGTAAAACCCATTAATATTCTATGCCATTTGTTTGTCTTGGAACAATCTCAGCAAATCTCAGCTAGGAATATCTGTTGTTATGTAATAGTGAACAGTGCCGTTATTGCCAAGATACTGTTTGAAAGAAAAATTCTTTGGCCTGAACGACATTATGCATGTGCTAAATGTTAAATTTATAATCTGAAATTGCAGATAGAGTCAAACTCTCTGCAGATAGAGTCAAACTGAAATGTCAGTTAAAATGTTAGTTGTTTAGTTGAAGTAGCATTCATCTGGGCAGGTTCTAGTCTATGAAATGGATTCACCTGTACCCTTGAGTCTGCAGTTCGTCTCCCTTTCCCTTCTGCCCCCTCCGCATTTGGCCGACTGCTGAGGTCTATAGACCAGGAGGAGGCAAGAAAAACAAAGTAGGAAAAATACAAACAAGCTGTTTTGTTTTGCTGTTATTGTAATGTGTTAGTCTGTGTAAATATTTTGAATGGAGTATTTAGTTCCTATTACCTGAAATGCAATTAGTAGATTACCTGTGAAATAGTTGTCATTTTTTCTCAGCTTTGACTAGTGAGTGACTCTCACTCTGTTTTGCAGAGAAATTTTTAGATGGCCTTAAGGATCAATACAAAAATAAGAGATGAGGACATGAGAATGCAAAGGCAGGGCCGAGTCTGGTCCGGGAAGCTGTCATTCTCAACAGAGCTCAGGTGCTGGCATTTCAAAAGTTTGCAGTAGGTAGTACAGTGATGTCAGAAGCAGAGCCTAAGAACGTAGGAGTCACGTTTTCCAGAATCAACACCTCACCTATATGTCTACGTTTACTAAGCTATAACTGCATGCCAAATCATGTGGTAAACTTATATTTTTCCTAATTACGTCCTCTTCAAATCTTAATACTCTAGTATAGAGTCCCCTCTTTATAGGTGAGGAAAGTAAATTTTTTGTGACATTATCATGTTAGCAAAGGATTAAAAATAAACATGTGTTCCAGTTTCTGTGCCAGATGAGTGGGTTATAAAAATAAAAATAATATTCCTCCCATCATAATTCTTTCTTTTTATTGAACTCAATCACTGTTTTCTTTTTTTCTTTGCTTTCCTTGCCACCGTAATCCTTAAACCCCATTGAAAAGTGGACCCATACGTATAATTTTAAAACAATATGCCAAGTGAACGTGGTAAGAGGAGCACACTATAGTAACGAGAATTTCAATGTAACTGTTCCTCTTACTTGCTAAAGTGAGGGCCTCACACAGTGTCTTCAGATCCAGTTATTCTATCCATTTTTAAAAAACTCCTTTCATTGTCTCTCTGCCTATACTTTGTACCTACCTATTAAAGTAGAGTAATACTCCTCTTTTCTATTCTGAAATGTAAAATAAGAATAAATAAGAGGAACATGGCTTATAATATAATAATAAATATTCCAATATACCAATGCTCACAATGGGCTTCACATTCCAAGTCAAAACTTCCAATTCTGTGTGAGTGGACCTACTTTAAAGAGAATCATACTTTAACTTGGTTATTGAAATTGAAAGTAATAACTCCACATTTGTCATAGAAAGAAGTTGAACAAAGGTATATCAGAAATAGTTTTTGCATGTTATCTATTGAAAGGATTGTCCAAGGTCAATCCAGTCATCTGGGAAGGACCCTCGAAATGTTTGTATTAGGTCATCTCTATATAACAGTCTTATTTGAGACCTGTCTTCACCCCTAGGAATACAGAAGTCCCCCCTTATTTGTGATTTTGCTTGCTGTGGTCAACCACTGTCTGAAAATGTTAAATTTCCCCAATCGAAGTCATCATCTGCTCCTGAGATCCAACCACTGACATTGTCATGACTTGTGATCCGGGATCACGCAAAGCAGGTGATCCTTCTTGTAACCTATTGTCAGAAGGTCAGGAGTACGTAACGCACGTAACAATGCCTACCTTATTCGCCTCCCTCCATTTCTTCACGTGGGCATTGTATAGTCTCACAGCATCACTAGAAGAGCGAGTGCAGTAGAAGATATGAGAGAGAGCAAGAAAAAGACCACCTTCACATAACTTCTTACAGTATGTTGTTATAATTGTTCTATTTTATTATTAGTTATTGTTGTTAAATTCTTAACTGTGCCTAATTGAAAAATTAAGCTTTATAATAGGTCCATATATATAGGAAAAAGCATAGCAAATACAGGGTTTGGCACTATCTGTGGTTTCAGGCAATCAAGACTGGGGTTCTTGGAAACTATACCCTGTGTGTAAGGGGGGCTACTCGACACCGAAAGAGGGGATTAGAGAGCAGCTCTTTGCTGTGGCGGGGTAGGCTTCTGAATTTCCAGCCTGATGAGTTCAAAGACAGTTCTTGCTCGGGAGCAGTTTGTACTTCCTGCTGAACCAGGGTTCTCCTCTTTGAGACCCACCCACGTAAGTGCTGCAGGCAGAACAGACCCTTAGTAGCAGGTTTCCCAGGAGCCCAGCACCAGGGACTTTCTGAAAGCTATCTTTTTGACTTTTGATTTCCAAACTCCAAAATATATATAAACCTATAATTCCTTGAACTAAGGACTATAATTCCATGAACTATAATTCCTCCTTCTGTTTTAAGCACTTAGAGAACTTTCATTTACCCTTCCAAACCATGGCTGACCTACATTATAAGTGACACTTAAGATATTCCTGGGAGAGATGAATGCCTGGAGGAAGCAAGGAGGGCTTCAGGGAGAAGGTGATGTGACTCAAGTCAGAGACGTCAAATAGGCAATAATCAAGTGGAAAGATAAATCACGTGTGGGTGGTGAGAAAGGGGACCTCATGTGTGGCAGAGAGCAGAGAGGGGAAGCAATCTCTCTCATGACCCTCAAAAAGGCACAAATCCCGTTCATGAAGGCTCTACCTGTGTGACTTCGCCTAATTCTAATTACTCCACAGAGGCTCCACCACCTAATACTGTCACATTGGTGAACCAGGTTTCAAAAGATGAAGTTTAGGGGAGACAAACTCAGTTCATAGCACTATCAATGTTTTAGTGCTTCAGAAATAGTAACAACAGCAACAAAACTACCTAAAAGAAATAATCACAAAAATGTTGCAGCCAGCCACCCTCCAGTGATTTTTATAAAATGGCAGGAGATGGGTTAGTGATGATCAAAGCTTCACTTTAGAACAGTAGACAGGGCGGAAGAAGAAAAGACATCATTCATTTTGAGGGGATGCTGGGCAAGGCGTTCACAGAATGTGGCCAACTTAGGTTTTGATGGTCTCTATGAGACATGCTCTCATGCAATGATTCAAAATATTGAGAAATGGTAATAATAATCATAATAAAATAATAGTAGCTGATATTTAGCTCAGTTAGTCCTTACATATCCTTGCAGGCTTCTGACCCGTTTAGGTTAAACAAGCTGTTGCCCCTTTACTAGGAAAGTAGCAAACATAGCAAAATTTCGGTACAACCATTTTTAATGATATTTATCATTTTATGGTTATTTTATATATTATAAAGTACTTTTATATTTCTTCATTAATTTTCTGTAGTACTAACTTCATTCGAATTCATTTTCTTTAATCATAGAAGGAACAGTTAGGATGTTTTGGTACCTATTTTATGCTTGACACATATTTTCTCATTCTCTCGCATATAGCCCCCTGATCCCCACCCCCACCTATGCACAGTGAAGTAATCGACCTTTTCCATATTATGTACAAATAAGGAAACAAAAATATCAGAGACATTGGTCTAAACCTACACCTTATTTTCCCCCAGAGCTGGTACTTAGATGCAAGTCATTTTAACTGTCCCATTCTCAACCCTGTTGCCTTTACTCTGTGCTGTGCCAGAAAGCTTATGGACAAGAAGAGACTGACCTCTACTGTATTTTGTAATCAATGTTAAAATGGACATGTAAATACTCACTTTCTGTTCTAAGCTTAAAGTTTAAGAAACCTCTAGCACTTTTCCATGAAAGTAATTATTAGTAAATTGTTTACCTTGTCCTCTTTGACTGGGCACTGCTTTCACAAATTAAGGGGCTGTTTCACGGAATGCCCGTTTGTTTCTTCAAGTGGCTTCTAAGCACACATTTAGTGATGTAATGCTGTTATCCTTGGAGGCTTCTCCGGTGTGTTCACAAGGTTTTATTCACCAGGGTAAGGATCTGGACTGCCGGAACATCGTCTTGGTCAATAATTCCCCTCTTAGATAAACCATTGATTTCTTTTCTTCCCCTCCAGTCAACAAGAATAGTTAAGACGAGGAATTCTATGGGCAAGCTCTTGCTCCATTGTTAGTTTTGTATACAGTGCGGTGAACTCTTCCCAACAAGAGACCTCTATTCTCTCTCTACCTATAAAAGTCGGTGCTGTGAGAGGGAGGAGTATAAACAGGCTGGGGAGTGAGGGTCGGAAGCTTGACTCACAGAATCTATGTATGCTAGAGACAAATAGTCCATGTTAAAGTGAAATGTGAACGGTGTCTGGCGGATTTCTTTTTCTAATTAGGAATGGACTTTAATGAAAAATGAGGAGTGGACCTTAGTGTGTGGGGGAGACTGGAACAAAGAGTGTGACAAAGGTCGAGATACATGGAGCTCCATGAGCCATATTAAAGTGTTTGGGCTTTATTGGTTTTATTTTAGGTAAAATACCGATAACATGCTATGGAAGACTTTCCATTAGAAGGGCAGTGATGCTATTTTCTGTCCTATATCAGTGTCTCTCAAACTTATTGAGACCATAAATCCCCTGGGGACTTTATTAAAAGGAAGATTCTGGTTCGGTCGGTCTGAGGTGGGGACTGAGATTCTGCCTTGCTCTTGAGCTCCCAGGTGATGCTGGTGCTGTTGTTCAGAGTCAGGCTTCAGGATAATGAGGTTCTAGAAGATCACTGAGTGTCTTTGGAGAATGAATTTCAGGGAGACAAAACAAGCAGGAAGACCAGTTCAGAGGCTCTTCTTGTAGCATTTCCAGGGACAGGTCATGGTGACTTGGACAACGGTGTTGGTAGTAGAGCTGGACAGAGAGGTTGCTTTCAGAACGTGTTGTGCAAATGGACTTGACATAAGGTTTCTGATTGGCTATAGGGAAAGGAGGGAGGGAAAATGAGAAATCAATGACAACTTCTAGAATTCTGACTTGAACAATCACGTAAATGGTGATGCCACTTGCTAAAATAAGGAGCAGAGGGGAGAAGAGCAAGACCAGGACTATGTCAGTTCCAGCCCACCTCTATCCCACATTTAACATGGGGTTTAGGTGGAAAAGTTTTTTCATTATATTTGACCACTTATCATAAGTGTTACAGATGCAAAAAGATATCTGTTCCTTAGTGATTTTATCATCAAACAACGGAGCACTTTATAAATAATGATGTTAATAGTAGAAATTTCTTGAAAGTGGAGTGTCTTAAATCCACCCCAGATTTCACATGCACGTAAAAAATGATAATTTAGTCCCATGCTCAGAGGGAAAAAGTGTAGCTCCTGAAAAGTCATATAGCAATGTCAGTTGAGCTTCAGATGTTTAAGTCTGGGTATGCAGTTTCAGCTGTATGTTTGGTAGAATTAAAGAAGAGAAAAAAGATTATTTACACATAAAAACAACCACCTAAAATGGACTTTTATTGCCTATGTCTTGTAAGAGGGGTTGGCTCCCTCTTTGCTGTGTCAAATGTGATTAATAAGATGGGAGACTTCTTCCTGGATTTAAAAACTATTAAATTACAAGGGAGTACTCTACTATATCCAAGCAATTAAAAGCCAGCAGGTTTGTAGCTTCTCAGATCAGGAGTTCAGAGTTCACTCCCCGAGGTGTTTTGGAGGAGTATTAAGTAACTCTGCCTTGAGATGCTCTGTTTGAAGATGCTGATTTTTATTGTACAAGTGCTGCTCTTTAGAATGGCAAATGTTCTTGAGCTCTCATAGAAATCGGTGGTCTGCTCGAGGATCAGATGGAAAGTGTGCTAACAATGCTGGCCCCAGCCATGCGTGTGGTCTCCGACCTTGTCTAACAGGAAGAGACGCATTCACAGATGCACCATCTTATGCCTAGAATGAGAAAACCATTCTAATTGGTAGCAAAACGCTGGCGATCAAGCAATCCTCCCAATTATGTGGGTCTGGCACAGCGGGAGGATGTTGGATTTCCAAAAAGTTATTGTTTAAAAATATCAACTCACACCAGTAATTGGAAGGTGGTGGTAGGCCAAGTTATAAGTACCGTGAATATTTCAGGGAAGGGAATGAAAGAGGGAAGAGATACAGACGTGGCTTTGTGGAGCGAGAGGGGAGGAAACAGCACATCTGCTGAACTGTTTATAAAGAGCAGTTGAAGAACTACAGGGTGAAAATAGAAATTCCTCCTTTTTCTTTGCTGAATGTAAGACATAAAGTTCATAATTCATAGGTAGACTTTTCTTTGGGAGATAGACAAGCCAAGTTCGGCTCGATTAAGAATAATAAAAAACCCTCTAGGTTTTGTAAACTGGTATAGTTTTGCAAAGCTAAAAGGATTCTTCCTTGTAGCAATTCTCTCTGCAGCTCTCATGCCTATGACTTTTACTGTATTATTTTTTCAGTTGGCTTCCTCCAGCACTAGACTTTCAGCTCTATTACATTGGCACTCCTTGGTAAGTCCTTAAACAAGTACAAGTAAATGAATGAATGGATAAATGAGTCAATCAATGAAAATCTTTCAGAACCACCTCTCATTTGACCTTTTTACAAAGATTTTTAGCTTATCGTTTAAAGAAGAAAAAAATCAAATCAACTGTTTAGATTAGAAATGCTAGATTACATGGGTTCGGTGATGTGTGACTTTTCCATAGCGGAGCAAGAGCCAGAACACAACTGTTTTGATTCCAAATATTTCCCCCTTTCTGTTTAACTCTGTGGTTTTCTGGGACAAGAATTGAATGGGCTTCCTCAGTACACATGCCATCACCTGGTTATTTTAAACAGCTTTGAACTCCACTCTCTTTCCCAGAAGTATGTTCTGCTTCCTGGAAGCCCTGTACCCCACCACCTGTCCAGGATGTTCAATGATTTGGGGGATCTCTTTTAGAAGATACCAGTAGCCAGGGATGCTAATTTCAGCATTTCAATAACCTTAAAGCAAAAGAAAAAAAAAGAAATATATCCACAGAAAATATGTAGTGTCACCCAGGATCTTCACATATGCTCTCTGTGTAGAATCTCTTATCTTTATATAAAACTCACACACAAAGTAACAATCCCTCCTAATCTCATCGCTATGTGAAATACAGAATATGAAGTAGGAAGTAGTCTCTTCGATCCCATCTCACCCGTTTCACTCCAGATTCTTCCAGACTTTTTCTCATTGTCTTTCAGATAGAGCGCACCCCATTAATCTCTGTCTTTGCGTCCTTACAGTGTACCCTAAAACAAAATGGGAGACTGTTATACATACTCATCAGCAACTTGCTTTTCTTTTTCTTCTACTTAATTATACATCAGTCACATCCACATGAATTTAATCTTTAATACAGCCTTGGAGAGAAAGTGTAATTACCCTCATTTACAAAAATGAGGACATTGAAGTTCAGAACTTTCAGAAATTTTACCCAAGGCCATGGAGTAAATAACAGTCAGGGTGTGTAGTCCCAAATCTCCCAGATTCCACAGCCTGTAGTCTCGTCACAGAAGAATGGAATCTCCCTCAGAGAAGAGAAAAGAATATCACCCGCCCTCTTCACTGTTTTGTGCACAGACTGCTGATTAACATCACGTGCACTAAGTCTAGCTAGCTTTTAGATCTCCTTCACCAAACTTGTGGGCTTCCCTACATTCCACCTGTGACTGAGTCCACTCCCCAGTTAAGAGCTATGAACACTTAGAGAGCCACAGTTGGCAGGGGCAGCTGTGGGACTAGACGGATAGGCAGCGTCTCCAAGACTGACAGCGATGCTGGAGAGATGCCTGTGGCTGCTGAGCCAATTCCCTGTTCCCTGTTGCTGGCGTCATGGTGAATCCAGGCTTGGCCAAGTGCGCCCAAGCACTCTGCTCCCTCGGTGCTGGGTTAACACTTCGGCATTAGCATCTGAACCACACCATATGCTTAGCTTTACATAGAATCCTGCATGGTAGGGTTGGACTTTGTGAGTTGACTCAGTTATTGTAATATTTAAAGGCAATGAGATACATTGTAATCTCAGACTTGCCACCTAATTAGGATGCAACCTCAGTTTTTTGTAACCAGGTCTCTGCTTGGCTCACAGAGCCTGCTCAACCAATTTTGACTGGCAGACTGAATGAAGAGATGATTGGGTAGTACCATTGGGTCCTAGGTTTTGGCTATTCACACTTGCTAAGGTCAGATTCTTAAGGTAGTCAATTCTAGTCCAAGCTAACTGATGAAAACTCCTGCATCATAAAAGCAAGACCTTTCAGCATGGAATAAGAAAACTGGGGTCCTTGTCTTATGTCTATTTATGGCTATGTGACCATAGATGAACAACTTTCTGTCTCAAAGTTCTTATCTTCAAAGAATGGGAGAGAAACTAATGTAAAAGCTCTATCTCAGAGTTCATGTGTGTAATGAATGAGAATAAATGCCAGTGTGGCTTTTTAAATACACCACATAAAATAAAACAAATGGAATGTACATAGAGTTGTTTTTTTAATCTAACAATTAAAAACTACACTAACAGTCAGGCAGTCTTTTTTGTCAGGACACTTAAACATAATTATGGGAAGGTAGGGAAGGTATGAAATCATTGGAAAAGTAGAATTTCACTAATGTGCAAGAAGCCCAGGTGAGCTTGAAGAAACATGGGAAGTTGAATTGGATTTATGAAGGAATCCTTCTGAAGCAGATGGAGTTAACCATCATAGTGCTTGCTCTTCACACAACCTAAAAGATAACTCATTTCTGAGAGCCTTTTCCAGTTGCAAATATCAAAATTTATTTCTCTTAGGGGTAACACTATGCTGGATTGAAAACGATGTGGGTTCTGCCTCCTAATCTCCCTGTACATAGTTCTTTAAGTAAAACTGATATGTCTGTGTATCTCAGGACAGATTTGGAAAAGTGAGTCAGTCATTGGTTACAGCCCATCCCAGCCCATCTCCTCCTCCTTGCCTTGTTCCGTTTCTGCTTTACCACCCTGGCATCTTTGGTTTCAGTTATCTCTTTCTGACTCCTCCTTTCTCTTGGAACCCTGGGGCTCTGCCTAAGTGTCCTTCCCAACCTCATCTAACACAGCTGAACTCGGCAGCTTTCCCTACAAATCTCCAGTTGAAGTACATTTCGCTGCTGCCCTTGACCTTGCAAGAATTCCAGCAGGAAGGCTAACCTCACCACCTTCCACTCACACGGACCCTAAATCATTACAAGAGGGAGAGCGAAGGCATTTCTGATTTTTGCTGAGTGATTAGAGACGGAGCATGGAAGTGTGAAAATTTAATAGTGTTCTTATTTACCCTCTCGAAAGATTCCAATCTTTTCCACCTCCATTCTTTTTTTAAACTACTAGGGTCCTAGGTAAATAATTCAGACTTTATCTGCTTATTTATACAAGGTTATCTGAGGTAACTTACACATAAATATAGAAGCAGTTAAGACTGGAAAATTTAAAGAGAGAGAGAGAGAGAGGAGATAAAAATCCAAGTAATCAAAATGGGAGAAGAAAAGGAATTCGGAAAACTGAGGCAGTGAAGAGTTACAATAGCTGAATCCATCATTTATGTCGTTTCCTGGCTTCTAAAGAAAAGCACACACATGCTGTGTCATGAAGCTCCCATTCTTTCTTAGGAGGAAACAGGCAAGTTCAAAATTAGAAACGGGCTGTATTTCAGTTGAGGTTCTGAGGGGAAAAATTCCTAGATCTTTGCATTGGGATTTTGAACAAAAACAACAGGTAATGATTTCATTAGCTGTATCCCTCTTTCCCCTCACAATAAAAAATAATGCCCCTGCAGTCCATATAGGACTATTTCTTATACTGAAACTATGTAAATTTGAGAAAATGCACTGTACCATTTTCAGTAAAGGGAGTTCTATACATGCCAGACATTGGGCGTTTGCCATGAAGCAAAAGACCTAAGCTTCAAAGCCACTCACAGGTCTGGGGCCCTTTCAAATCCCTGCACCAAGTTTACATTTGCATTTTTTTAAGGTGCCTTCCCTTAATTGTATAAGTTTTTCATCCCCCCAACCTGTATGTACTCCAAATCTAATCTCATGTAATATAGGAGATCTCTTTAATCTAAGGTTGTTATAGAATTCGAGGAGTGAGGAATAGACAAATTTTATTCACTAGCCTTCTGAAATATCATTTGTCTCCTCTGGGCTGTTAACATTATTTATATGGCAGTCAAATAGTAACTGAGGTCTCATGCCAATATTCAAAGAAAAGCTATTCATTATTGTTGATTGAAAGTATCCACTAGCCCTAAATAATATGGTTTTATTCAATGGCTATTTATTAAAAGCTCAAAGTAGATTTCTGTCACTGTGTTAAATGCATTCAGTACTAACTAAAGTCAGCGGCATAGTTCCCACCTCTAAAGAACTACTAGCCTAATATAAAATAAATATGCATTACACATAATGTCACAAGTGCTATAATTGCAGTATGTACAAGCGGAGAATTAAAGAGAAAATTATGCAAATTTTGCTTAAGTTCTCTGGGAGAGTCAGAGAAGAATTCACCCACAAATAGAATTAACAAATATAATATTTTATTATGAAAAATGATAATTACCACAAATTTTCCAGTCATTTTGGGTATGTTTGTTACATACGTACTTTAATAGTAATCCTTCAGGGGAATAAAAAAGAAGTAGGGAATCAAAACAGCAGAAATGAATTTAGATCTATGTGGACCACTGGGGAAGATAAAGGAATCTAAAACGCTACATTTAGGGCTTTGACTGGGTAGGGACTGCCGTTTCTTTGTTTCTCCTCTTCCACATTAGCAAAATGTTTCCTTTTGAGAACTTTTTTCATCCGGGAAACAAAAAAAGTTGCTTGGAATGAGATAGGGTGAATAGGGAGGGTGGGGCATGGGGGCCATGCTGTATTTTGGTCTAAAACTGCTGAACACTCAGCATGCGTAGGCAGTGCACTGGTAAATCACTCGTCATGAAATTAACAAATCCTTTGTAAGAGCCTTCAAAAAAATTCACTGAAGCCAAACCCAGTCTCTCACAACAAGGCCTGCTGGTACACAGATACAGATGGGTTCCTAGAACACTCACCTGGCAGGGGAAGCCTGTATGTATCACAAGGGACCTACCCTCCAGAAGATAATTCCAGTTTTTTGGGGGGTCCCCCCTCATATGGTAATGTTAATCACAGAAGCCTTGTTTCTTCCCAAAAAATGCAGTGATATTTATCTCAGAAACCTGTCTTGCATATGAATCTTGGTTAGAGAAACCTTCAGAAACACTTGCTGGTGGAACAGACAAGAGTTCTATCCTTTCTTTTCCTCGCCTGTCTCATGACATTTACTCACGCCTTTCTAAACAACTTGCAAGTTGTGCATACCAAGAATTTATCTTTCTGAAGACCCATATATGCATTGGTTTATAATCTGAGGAAGACACAGACATAAACCTTGAGAAGACTGTGGTCTCATGAAGAAAACAAAATCTGAATATTTATGAAACCTCGTTATGCAGTATACAAATATGGCCCATGACAAAACAATACTTTTGAAGCCCTAGGGAAATAATGATTCCTGAAACAAATACAGCAGAACACAGGCTTTGATGATCTTTATCTGTGTTGGATCAATCCAAATAGATCTGGGAGAAAAAGCACAGAGCGTGGAGTCAGGAAGTTTTTAGTCTTTCTTCAAATTGGATCTGGAAATAACTTGCCCCTCCCCATATTTGCAGACACTTCCAAATTGAACTTACGTCACCTCCACAAATATGAAAGCCGTCACAGGTATTCCTGTCTCAGCAACTTTTGCTGGGAAGTTGCCCAGAACTGAATAATATTAGATCCCATATTTTTCATTTATCAGAAAAAATATGACTCAATAAAAACCTCCCCTGAAGAACTAAATTATTGTATTTCATCAACAATCTGGTTCTTTGGCTATTTTCTAAATGAGTTGATTAAAATTCAAGGGATCCTAATTTCTATACACCCCTCCCAATTTTGCTCTCCTGTATTTGTCATACAATTTGTGAGATACCTAACATGAGAAAAAGTTTGACTTCTACCCCAAATTATGGCCTTTGCATGGTGAGACTGAGGTGAGCTACTTTGAAATGACTTTAAATGTTAAAATGTTTAGGATTTTTTTTAGCCTTCGAATATCAGTGTTGAAATTTTCTAATATATTTAAAAAATAAAACAGGATATACACTCTCGTATATACTGCCACAGTTTAAACATTTTTATTCTAAAAAGCATTACGCTAATTAAACTTGATTGAAGTAAAACAGACTGGAGGGGAGGAGGGAGAGGTACAGAGAACGGAGGCCCTCAATTATTCTCATATTACCGGTGAGAAGGTTGTGGCCTAGACAAGTGATTCTCTGTGTCACCGAGCGACAGCAGGCATTCTGTCCATTGGGACCAACAGTTATGTCTGTTTCCAGGGCTGTTCTCGTTAGTTAGTTATCATCAGGGTAGCAGTCACTACATCCACGTATGCTTCCAAGCACTTTACAGATGGTAAGTCATTCTCTCCGCTAAGCAATCCTATGAGCTCACGCAATCATAATCCCCACTTCGCAGTTGAGGACAATGAGGAACAGGGCTTCTCTGTGTTGCAGATCTGGGCTTCCAACCGTGCAGCCTGCACGGGCTCTCACCTACTCTGCCGTCCTGTCTCTTTGCACCGGAGATGCTGCAGGTTTTCCGTCATAGGGAATATTTTGAAAATTTCTGGCCTCAGTTCAGATCAATGAAGTTGGTCTAGGCAGGCAAGGCCAGGGCACAGGTCTATTCTCAAAGTTCCCCAGTGGATTCCCATGAGCAACCAGGTTTGAAAACCCCCGTGCTCCAGGAAGCTTCAGTGGAGCGTGGTGCAGAGGAGCAGGGACTGTTGAATCAGATAATTCTGGGTTTTCATCTTGGTCCTTTCACCTAGAAGGAGTCTAAGTGTGCGGGCATCGCTCTGCTTGCTGTGTCTTGGCTTTCTCATCTATCAGCTGGGAAAAATAGTAATGATACATCATAGCTTGATGGGTTTGCTGTGGGGTTAATATTTAACGCTTTCAGCACATTTACTGGCATGTGACAAACATTTAATAGATGTTAGCTAAAAAGAACCTTTTACATCCTTGCGCTGGCTAGTGTGGCTCAGTTGGTTGGAGTGTTGTCCTATAGACTAAAGGGTCGTGGGTTTGATTCCCAGTCAGGGCACATGCCCAGGTTGTGGCAAAAAGTAAGTAAATAAATAAATAAATAAAGTTAATATATGTAAAAATAAATTCTAATATATATAAAATAATATACATTATTTTATATTGTTGTTATAGTAATATAATATAATTATATTAATTATAACAAATCAATAAAATATAGTTAATATTATATCAATAATATAACATATAATATAATTATATTAATACATACAAATATAATTATATTAATATTAGTATTTTTATATAATTTTTAAAAAGAACCCTATATATGAAAAATAAAACAAATGTATAAATATATACATAAATTATAATATATAAAAAATAATATATATTATTATATTTTATATATATATAAAATTTTTTAAAAAGAACCTTTTACATCCTTGCCATAGGGAAGTTAATAGATTGGGAGAAGATTTGCACTGGAGTCATTTGATGGGATAATTAGGTTGAAGCTGTAGACTGTGTGTATTCTCTGTCCTATACTATTTTGTTTCATGGGTTTTAGGATGTCCAAAATCATTACTGTAGTTCTTCCTTACAAGATGCCTCACAGGTCTCACTGACACAGTGTAACTACTATTTTACATATAATTTTATTAAAATATTTATAACTGAAGTTTGAGTATAATTAATATGCATCAAGCACTGGTTTAGCAGTTGACACATGTTATCCAATTAAACATTTACATGGTCTCTATGGATTAGTTACACATTTTTCTTTCAAATTTTACTATCTGGGAAATTGAGACACATAGCTAATGTGTTTTCTTGCATGACACACCCATTTTGTCTTCTCTCCTGCTCTGTCCCCAACCCTCTGTTACATACGACACATTTTTCTGACAGCAGTGTCTTGGCTCTGGAATCAATGTCTGGATAGTCATCACTTGCCACTGTAATGCTGCATAACAAAAAAAACCAAAGCAAAACTAAGTCAGTAATATACAATAATTACCGTTTTGTTCTTTTTTTTTTTTTTTTCACTTCTGTGGCTGCAGCTTGGCAGTTGTTCATCCGAACTGGGGGAATTTGCTGAGTTGAGCTCCAAGTCAAGGACAGATTTGTGTGCGCTTCATGTGTCTCTCGTTCTTCTGGGACGGTGAGTTAACCAGGACTTGTTCTTATCACGATGACTACAGAAGTAGAAGAGGGGTGAGTACAAAACCGCAATGACTTTTAAGGCTTGGACCCAAGCTGGCCCACCATCACTTCTGCTCACGCCACATTGATCAGACATTGATGGGCAAGATTGTTTTCTCTATCGTTAGGAGGAGGAACTGAGGAGTCATATGGAAAAGGGCAGAGATACAGGGGGTGGCAATGGATCAGGATGAATGATATACACTCCCTTTCACTTATAAGTGGCATAGCTAGTAGATGAAACTGAAATCTCTCTTACTACAGGATTGAGTGCTTTTTGTGAAATTCCTCCTTTGAGAACTTTAGGGTGATAATTTTGAAAGGCTGTGGGAAATGACAGAATGAATCCTCATGGTCTTCATGGTCTTTTTTGCAACTTCTTTATCTGCTAAATTCATTATGAATAACTTTATTTTTAACCAATGTATTGGATTCCTGAAACGTGAACAATTATCAATTGGTAATTCACAGGATCACCCATCTACACAAGGTCAGATGAATACAGGTTAGTTATCAGCAACCACACATGCACATACTCATAATGACTTTGCAGATTATAGTCATGGTAGGATATTTTTCCTTCTATTTTCAACATTAAACTCATTAATGTTATAAGCTCTATTTGTATTTTGAAAATCAAGTTTATGTGCCTCAATTCATGGATATAGATAATTCTATTTGATTCTTACATATTGATAGGAATATTTTTCTCCATTTTTGCATATATTCTGGTACTATTATATTATACTATAAAATTAATATATTGCTAATGTGTTGGAACTATTTATAGGAAAAAGCAAACAGGTTTGCTCTAAATGAATGGTCAAGATAAAACTTTGATTTTATTTCAAAAAGAAAATTATGGAAAAAGATGTCATATTTTTCAGCTCTCATTATTTAGATTGGAATAGGGATTTGGTAAAATTGTGAGGGTAACACCATACCTTAAAATCTGAGCTCATTTTTTCTATTTAACCAAGTAATAGTGCTTTGGTAAGTTGCTTTACTCCTGATTTTGCATGTATGTTATTATAAAAAATGTGGGGGTATGAGTGTGAAAGAAGAGAGAATTTCTAATATATTTAGTATCTCAAAAAAAAAATCTCAGCATAATTGCAAAAGCCCAGGAGAAACTTTTCATGTTCCCTTACAGCCAGGATACATTAAAAATATTGGACCAACCAAAGACCACTCCCTAATATGACATATATTTTTCATAATAGTTGTATGTCTTTAAATATAGCTTTTTATAATTTAAATGTTGGATTAAAAGCCAAACATATATGAAGCCCAAAGGTTTCCAAATCAATAGAGCAGAGCAAAGATGGTGTTTTTAGAGTCCCACAAAAGAATCAATCATTCTGGCAATAAATGTCAAACTCTCCCATGTTCAATTCCTGTAAGGGAAGAAACTTTGGAGACTTGAATTTATCAGATAATCTGATAGCGTATGTTTTTATGTGGCTGACTCATTCAATCCTTATTAGTAACTCACACTTTTATCCTAAAGGATCAGCTGCAAATAAGTCTCTTAACAGAGAAAAAACATGGATGACCCAAAAATGACTTGAACAAAATGATTGATTTGATTCTATTTGATTTGATTCTATTCTTTTTTTTTTTTTTTATGATGGGAAAACATGAAAATCATTCTAGTTCAAGGTCATGGTCACCCACGTTGGCTCCTGCTTGAAATCTAGGTTGGATTATTCTCTGACCCCACAAAACAGAATGTATCTGTTAGTTCTGTAATAACAGAGCTGGGAAGGCACTGTGCATAAAATGAAATTGAAGGATGGTTGTGACAGCTCTCATTTCAAATGACAGTTTTCATTTGCAAATGCTTGTGTGCAAATGCAAAGAAACTCAGGAAATATACACTGTAACTTTGCAAGATATCTAATGGAGGCGTATTTGACTTAATACCCTAAGAGCTACACCTCCTCACCACAGTGCTATGAAAGAGCCACTCTAATGTAAACACAGCCATGCTGAGAATGCAACTACATATATTTTAAACTTTTTATCGTGGAAAATTTAAAATATATAGATGAAACTTCAGGGAATATTAGGCTGAACCACCAGGCATCCATCATTCCTTTTAACTCACAGTCAATCTCTTCCGTATTTATCCCAATCTACTTTGACCTAAGATATTTAAGGCAATCCCAGATATCATGTTGGTTCATCCATAAATAGTCCTGTAAGTAGATCTCAAAGTTAGGGGCTCTTGTTAACACAACCATGATACTTGTTGTGGCTAACATAACCATAATTTCTTAATGCCATCAAATGTCCAGTCAATATTAAAATTCCCCAAATTATCATCCACATGCACACATGCATGAGAGAACATCCCCTCCAAACTTACACGTGACCATTCATCTTGTTCAAAACATGATTTGAAAGACTCATTTGTTATGATTGCTTCAAATGTCTCTTGATACCTTTTAATTTATGGGTTTTCTCCATGTCTTTTTTGCTTTTCAGTTAAGTTATTGATGAAATTGGGTTTATCCCACAGTTTCCTATAAGCTGGATTGGGCAGATTGCATTCTTGTGGCATCAATTGATGCCTTTGTTTGTTCCCTTCATTTTCTGTGAATTGGTAGTTGGATCTTGAGGCCTGATCAGATCTGGGGGTGATTTTTTTTTAAAAGAGTAGAAATACTTTCATCAGGAGAGATGCGATGCCTGGGCCTGGGTGAGCAGCCACGGGGGACCAGGGCCTAGCTCCTCCCTTTCACTAGAAGCTGAAAAATGGTGTTTGTCCATATAGTCATGCCTTCCTCCCTATTAGCTGAAATAGTTCTCTAAGGACAAGCTCCCCTGTTCAACAGTTTGGATTCCTGAGTTTATTTTTATAGAAAATCAAGGTAAGTGTTTGATGTTTTGTTTACCTTTATTTATTGATTTCCATAACATTGTTTTCTTTGAATCTTCCAATGATATACCAATCACTTGTTAAATTCATATTATTATTAACATAAAGATTTAAACACATTTTATATGTTTAAATACACATTTTATATGTTTAAATTCAGCACAATAAGTATTGATCTTGATGATTTAAATGTCCTTATTTGGGCCAGCAGGAGCTTCTTCTGCTTAGTTCCTGAATCCATTTAGCTCTCCCAAAATCGTATTTGAAATGTTCCTTGCTTGTCACCTATATGACAGGATGTTCCATGTTCATCTTGTACATTTCCTACATTATACCAGAAATTACACGTGTTTGCAAAGTGCCCCAGTTTCTTTTAAAGGTAGAAAATAGTTAGAGAAAAAATATGGGTACTATGGTTATTTATTGACACCAGGTCCATCACTGTTTACTTTTCAGTGGATGAAGCTCAGATATATGTATTTTATTTTCAGGAAATGCTTTATGAATTCATACAGATACTTTCCAATTCAAATCTTAGGTTGCAGAGTAGTCACTTAACCTCTTCCTTCTCCCAGATATATTTCCTTTCTTTTTTGTCAGAAGTCACATCTTACAGGTGCCAAAAGAATCAACCATTTTCTTATCCCACAAGATATGCTGTGTTGTCTCAGAATAAAGATAACACCATTCACAACAGTGAGACTGAAAAGCTTTAATAGATTTTAAACTTGTTTTTGTTCTTAGAATGTACATCACTCAGGATAGACCTCATTAGTAACATGCAGTCAAATTACACTGTGTTAGTCACTTGAAATTATTCCTAACTTGTGGTAACATCAGCTTGATTTACAATTAGCTCATTGGTTTCATTTTGCTTCTGCTCTTGGGGATTTTTCAAAAGTTATTTCTGTTTTAAGATTATGTAAAAATATACCAGGTCTCAAAGAAGATCAATGCAACAACACGCATACTGAAAGGAGATGACTTTCAATAACTGCCCTGGTTTCCCTGCTGTCTCCTTTGTTTGTAGGTAAAAAGTTTGTTTTAACATTATCTTTTATTTGTTTAGTATTGTTATATGCAAATATCTATCTACTATCTATTTATACACACACAGAGCAGAAATGGAAAAATATTACATGCATCCCCTTCTGTCTCACTTTTCACTTAATCTTGAATGCTGAATATTATTCAGCTTTATTGTACGCAGTGACACCTTATTTTATGTTCCCAGCTGTGTGATTTTCATAGCTGCAGTGCGTGGATATTTTATGATTTATTCCATATGCCCCCTTTTGGTGGACATTTCGGCTGCTTTCAGTATTTTATTATTACAATTATTGGTTCATTGAATAGCATTTTCATGACTTTGCTTATGTAACTTTTGTTTATATTGTCAATTCTCCTCCTTTAGAGTAGTAATATTTTACATTCCCACTAGCAATATCTGAGACACTGTTTTCTCACAGCTTTGCCAGGAAGTCAGTTGTCAAGCTTTTGAATTTTGCCAGTTTGATAAGTGAGAAATGCTATTCGGTGAAGTATTAATTTGTGTCTGTCTTATTAGAAGTGAGATTTAGTATCTTTACTATATTTAAGTTCCACTTGCATTTTTTTTTCTGTGAGGGTCATGTTCTTATTTCTAGTACATTCTAAAATAGTTGTTTTTTTCTCTCCCTAGTTTTAAACATCTTTAGAATATAAATAGTAACTTTATAATTTAAACTACAAATATTTTCTACAGACTCTCAGTTTATTTATTTGCCTCTGATGTTTCTGCCAGGCAGTACATATTTTTACTTTTATACTATTGAATGTCTATCTCTGTTTTTCTTTAGCTTCTTAATTTGAGTCATAGTTCGGAAAGTTTCTCTACCCTGAGGTTATGAAAAAATTTACCCATGTTCAAGAATGGAGTTTATGAATAATTGACCACTTATTTCATATCTATAAACTCTAATGGGGAGATATAATAAGACTATTACACCTAGTTCTCATTCCTGGCTCTGCCACGAACTAGTTCTGTAGTATGAATAGACTTCTAAAAGAAACTGAGATGCAAATAGCTTGTCTAAAATTGGGTTAACTACTAACTACCACTAGTGATGATTATAAGGATCGATTGAGAATACAAAATTCCATAAATGACTTCTACATCACAGAAGGTTCTTCAAACTTACTTGTTGATTTTGAATGTCTTTTATGTTTGACTTTCTTATATAAAAGGATTTATTTGGACTAGGTTCTTTCAAAGGTAAGATTTGTTTTTGGCTCAGAATATTATCATATTAAAATGATAGCTTATTAATTTATATAATTAAATTTCCATTCTTCAGTTCTTCAGTAACAAAGAAGACTAAATTTGTCAATTTTATAAGGAATGAATAGATGAGTTTTAATTAAAGATTGGAGCAATCATTTTCTTTGCAGTATCTCAGAACCATGCTCAATTTCTCAGATGATTTTATAATATCCTTTGCAACTTGAGAATGCTCCTACGTGCCTAAATGCTCATTAGCTTCTTCCCCTGTGCCGTATGCACCAGGCATTCAGGACTGCTTTTTGTTTGGAAACCTTTCTCATCACTAAACCTTTATGACTTCCAAACCTTCTTGAGTCCTTCTGTGTACCAGGAACTCTTCTACATCTGAAGTTCGCTGCTGCCATAATACTTAGCTCTCGATGCTTCCTCTGCTGATATGTGCAATGTTCTCCCTCCTTTGCAAAACTATTCAGTAATTTAAAGACAGTTTCTGGCTGTCATTTCTATTCAACGCACATATGTTCCATTGAATAGAGTACTCTTTTAACATTAGGAATTTTTAATATTAATTATTTATTGAGGTGTAACATATAACAGAACAGCACATAAATCAAAAGTGTAAAGACAAATGAACTTCATAAAATTAACAAAGCTGTGTAACCAGCCCAAGATCAAGTCATACACTATTACACCTGAGAATCTCTTTTCATGCTCATTCCAGGTGAATGTACCTCCTCAATAGTAACCGCTATCTTTAATTAAAGCATCATAAATTGTTTTGCCATCTCCTTTTAAAAAAATATATCTGAATTCAATCTTATAACATGTGCTCTTTTGTTTCTGGATTATTTTCCAGAAACATGCAGCTGATTAATATTTGCTTATAGTTATTGGCTCTTGTAGACCATGCCGCGTGAACATTCTTGTACTTTCCTTCGATTGAACAGATGAATGCACTTCTGTTGTGCAAACATCTAGGAGTGGAACCAATAGGTCATAGTGTGTGTGTGTGTGTGTGTGTGTATTCATATTTACTTATTTAGAACATAGTATCAAACTGCTTTATTGAATAGTTATGCAAAATTATCATTTGTATGTATAGATTAGAGGCATAACAGGAGTTCTGGTCATTTTACATCCTTGCCGATACTTGGTATTTGTCAGTTTCTCCTTAGCTGATTTCACATCCCCCACCACCATACACAGGTAGCCATGCTGTCGTTATGGCAATGCCATGGCTCTCTGGAACCTGTTAATATAGAAACAATTGCCTCCACAATTCCCTGCTATAATTTGTTTTATGCTGATTACTTTATTGCTTATGGCATTGCATCGTTCTTCATGGTCCCTGTAAAAACTGGCGTCTAATGACTTTCTCAAAGATTTGTATGCTTTGTTGATGACAGCCACAAAGGCAACTCTTACTCAGACTATGCAGGAAAACGTGAAAGATAATGTGCTTGTCACATGCATTCGACCCTTTGTAAGCATGGAGCAGTGCATCTTCCAAACAAGCCTGAGGACCTCATGCTGTATTCGTACCGTTTTTGGAATATCTCTTTCAATGTGATGGCACCCCTGCCTTGCACACACTACCGCCAACAGGTGCACAGGCCTGAAACCTGCAGATGGAACAAGGAGAGCAGTTCCATTTGCATTAAGAATAGCTGCCCTTCGCTAGGCACGGCTCAAGAATGACCTAAGAGAGCACAAAGTCACCATATCCTTTTGTGACAGGAGAACCCATTGGCATTGTGGAGGAAGTCTCCCTCGGAAGAGGTAGGCATGGCCCTCCCAAAGGAATGGTTGACATGTCACAGGGAGTCTACAGAGGGACTGGAGTTACTATCCTGGGTATCAGGAGCAGAAATCAGGCAGGAGACAGCCACCAGGGAAAAGATGCCTGCCACCTCCCTTACTGTCCTGAGGCCATAAACTTGAAGTAGGCTAGAACAGAAGGTGGGTGCACAAGAGCCAATGACAGGCATCTGCCCCGCCATGATGGCACTTTCAGCTCCAACCAACCCCAGGTCCTGGAGGAGGACTCAGAATTTTTTTTTTTTTTAAGAAACCACTGTGACTACTGGCTGCCCAAGTGTCGGTACAAAAATGAGGTACAGGGATCCCCTGAGGCCAGGGCTGAAGCAGGCCATGCTTGTCCTGGACTAAGAGTTGGTACTGTTGATTATAGTGGGCAAATTAATGTTCAGATCTTAGATCCACAATTCACTGATTACGTGAACAAGAGCAAGTTTCCTCTCTTCAAAATAAAATTCTGCTTATAGTTTGAATGATTCTTGTGAGACTCACAGATCAAAGTAGAAATAAATTGAGGTGGTTTCCCTAGCTACCAGCAGCTGTGACTATACCACTGTTTTTTAAAGTCATCTCTCCTGTCCCACTGCCACCAGAGTAAATATGTATTTTATCATGAGGTCCAAATATGAACTGAGCTGTTTTCCTAGTTATGGTCATTGTTCTTTGGGTAGATACCCAATCCATTCTAGGCTAATATTGTAAGCTTTCTGGCATTTTCCTAACCATAGCTAGCCTAGAACAAAACCACGGGGATGCTTCTTAAGAACTTTTCTATTTTTGTGGAGTTGGGGTGGGGAGAATCCTTTTTTTTTTATTATGGCAAAGATGAGAAGATATAAGCCTCAATTACATGGTAATCTTTTCCCTCAGCCTCTGGGAGAGAAATTAATTCTCTGTCACAGAAGCCAACAAGTACAACAACTATGGGAGATTAAGAGGGTCTTGTGGAATTTTACCCCTGATTATCTCGACATACTTCTGTTTACTAGTTATGATTCAATACATTTGCTCTCTACTTCATCTAGTTCAAGCAAGATTTTTATTTTGGGAAAATAGATTAAAAGTTTTAATGCATAAAATAATGAACATGATGTCTATTTAGGTAAACTTCTAGAAGTTGCTTGTAATTATTCATAGTAGTATTGGTCGTCTGCGGAATACTACTGTAATTGTTGGTAGAAGTTCCAGTAGCCAAATATCTGTCCATGCCTGATTGTGATGGTCTGTTTCGCTGACCTCCAACTGTCCCTTCTGTACACACTCTCTCAGCTAAAAACTTCTTCGAGGTCCTTCATCTGATACCCACACACATAGCTCAGTGTTTGAGAAAATAGAAGCTCAGTTAGAAAATCGGTCAAAGTGAATTAGATTCAATCCTTGAGAAACAGGAATGATGAACCAAGGTTTCCCAAACATTTCCGTTTTCAGCTGCTTCGAATTTCCCTGTTGGTATTTTACAGTGAAATTGTACAGAGGGCCTAATGTTGACAGGGACCCATGGAAGATGGATTTATATTTAAACAAACTAGAACATGCTAAGATCGAAAAAGTTTATCAACGTCATGTGGGGTGATTTAAAAATTCTATGTTAACAAGGCTTGCCAGTATTTCTATTTTTATTAACAAATCAGGTTATGAAGTTAAATTGGATTCTTTAAAAGCATTTTTATATTAACAAACCTCGAACAAGACAACTAATTTTAAATAGCAGTGCTGGGTTATATCTCCGTTCGGCTGTAAAAAAACCATAAAATTTGTTTTCTTTTTCCTGTTGCTTTGGGAGGAACTTCTCTCCACAGTATTGTTTGTGCAGAAGCAAACATGAACATTTCCCTAATTCATACATGTTCAGGAAGATGCAGAAATATGTCAGACTTATCCTCCTCCTTTAATACAAACTGTCTTATCTATCAGTGAAAATGCATTTTGTTATTAAAAACAACCATTATGGCCCTGACCCAGTCGTCTTCCCAATATGCAGAAATTGTGGGTTCAATACCCAGTCAGGACACATACCAATGAATGCATGGATAAGTGGAACGACAAATTGATGTTTCTCCTCTCTCTCTCAAAAGTCATTAAAAACACCATTATATTAGTTTAAATCAGCTTTTAAGTCCAAAAATTGTGTAAACTTTTGTAACATGATGATTTATTAGGATTCAGGTGAATTGAGCCCCCAAATTTTCAAAAGCTTTTGTGATCAATCCTGATTGTAAGGGATAAAAATCATCATAACAGAACTCTGAACCTGATTCATTCATTTTCTCTTCAGTCGATCATAGAGTAGCTGAGTTACGCTGCTTCTTCCTCCACAGCATCCCAGCATCATTACCTGCTTACTCATTCCACCTGGAACAACGGGAACACAACAGATACTTAGGCTTTCAGAAAGTCTAACCAACTATCTGCTAAAAAATACATTAAAATTTCTTAGAGACAAAGTTATGCCTCAGGGAATCACACATCAGCTTTTGTATCTTTAAGCCTTGGGGCTATTTATCAGGCCTGTTTCCTCTCTTGCTTCAGGCAACGGGAACTCTAGTTTACCTCTCAGCTTGTGGTTTTCATGGTTCTGTTTTTTCAAACACTGGCTCCAAAGCAGAATTTGGTATCTGTAGCTCTTCTTTTCTGGACTACTCCTGCAGACAAGCCAAAGTTCCTCGGGTGAATAAGAGGGACGGGGAGGAATAAACCCATGAAATAACAGCAATAATAACAAATGAGAAACTTACAGTGCTTCCGGAATTTTATAAAACTTTGTAATATCATGAATCTCAGATCCAAAAGTCTTTCTGTGACAGTGGCTTTATGTGTATAGATTTCTTCTAGCCAAGGTTATTCTAGCCATGGACAAGAACCACCAATGTGTTGCCCTCCTTTGCACTCTTTCAGAAAATGCGGAAGTAGTTCTATTCCCTGTAATTCCCTGTAATTCCCCCAAACAAGACTTGGGCCATGTAGACTCCATCCGTCTGTGTGTACTTTCTGGGGATGGATCTACAGCCCAGGAAATCCTCCCAGAATCATAAATAGATGCTAAGGATTTAAGGCTTTACCTTAATCCAGAGAAAATATTATCATTTGAGTGAATACTTCCCTAAAGCACAAACATTAAGTAAAGTGAGTGAATGGGGATTTCAGAAACAATGACAAGAATGGCGAGAGGCTGTTTAGAAGCATCTGAGACTTGCTTTCTCCATGATCTCTCTGGGGGATCATTATGAATCAGTCTGAATGTTATTAAAATCCCTGGAATCTTTTAAAAAATGTAGAAATGGGTTTCATTGACCTGGAATTGGAACTGAGATTCTGCATTTCTTAATGAGATGCCAGACACTTGAAATAGCAAGGATCTATGACCTGGGCAGCAGGAAGAGGTTGCTGGCCCCGCCTCGGCCCTGTGATACAGGAGGTGCCCTGAGAGCCAGCTGCGATTCTGTGCTCTGTGTGTTTAATGAGAACCTTCCTTTCTGCTCTGCTCATGGCTGGGCAGTCTTTCTAGGAGTGGCTAATGAATGATCCTTTGTTGGATACGAATTAGCCCGTGAGATCATGTTATCAAGATACCCTGGAGAGCCCTGGCTGGTGTAGCTCAGTGGATTGAGCGTGGGCTGGGAACCAAAGGGTCCTGGTTCGATTCCCAGTCAGGGCACATACCTGGGTTGCAGACCAGGTCCCCAGTGGGGGCCATGTGAGAGGCAACCATACATTGCTGTTTCTCTCCTTCTCTTTCTCCCTCTCTCTAAAAATATAAATAAATAAAATCTTTAAAATAAATTAAAAAAAAAAAAAAAAAAGATGCCCTGGAGAATATTCATTTAACTGGCTGAGGAAAAAATAAACTATTTTTTCCCATACTATTTTCGGACAATAACATAACTTAATGACCCAAAAGTTTTACGCTAACTTTTTAAATAGATCTACACAATTTAGTGGCCTAAAACTAAGATTTTTCCCCTTACATTCGCAAAAATTAATTTTGCCACAAGCCTGACTTGACCCAAGTGAGCCTTTGTTTTGTGTGTCTTTATTTTGTTTAGTGTAGTATTTACGCTCTTTGCTGCAGAAAGAGTGATGTCTCTGGTTTTGGAGTGCTGCTGTAGCAACAATGGAGGCATAACCTAATAGTTTATGTGCACCCTTTTATTTATTTCTTCTACAAACATTTTTAAATATTATGAATTGTGAAAAACAACTATACCCAAGAAATTTCCATAGGCGATTAAAGCCTTTGTTAATAGTCTATAAAGATGAGACGCCCTAAATGCCTAGGGCGTTAAGACCCTCCCACATAATATAATTTTTATCTAATGACATCTAGATATCTATATGTTTGTTTGTTTGTTTGTTTTGGCCAGCAGGAAAAATAAAAGCTTAATTGGATTCTGGTCTCCTGAACAGATAAATCTGGATACAATGAGGTTTTATGTTATAAAATTTTAAAATGCTAAAGAGAGAATTGCAGTTATTTTTGATAAAAATAATGTTATTATGTGCTGAACCTATTCCCAATAAATACTACTCACTACCACCCCCTGCGGCAAGCCTTGATCTTCACTTTAGATTTGTCAATATTTAACCACTCATTTAATAGGGTTTGCTATTTGTCTACACAGTAATCAATACATATTTAATATTTAAGAAATTAGCAAAAGAAGTAAAGAGGCACATTATAAAAGACAGTTTTGCTTCTCAAGTATTCACCTTTCATGAGATTTTTGGCATTTAATGTATTTTTCCATAATTATTGTTGATTTTTAAATTGAATCCCATGATTTTTCAATCTTGAATTATCCACACCTCTTGTACTGTTTGTGATTTTTGCCACACTTCTCTTTATTGTAGGAGTTGGGATACAGAAGGAAATTGGTACTCATCAAGACAAAATTTTTGGTTAATCTTAGTTTGTAAAATCCTGATTAAAAATTGCAATATTGATGATGAATATTGTCATCAATGATGACCAATAATACTGACATTTTGAATTTATATGAAATGTGATTGTCCTTAGTATAAATGAGATGTCGACTATAAAAGTAAAAGAGGATTGACTTTTACATATCTTTAGTGCAATTTGCATAAATTCACAAATTACCCATTTATATACAAATATACACATAATTTTGCCAATGCTTGTACTTTGCTTATACTTCTAAATTTTAGAAGTATAAATTGTGATTACGTTAATGTGAAAGAGGTACACTGAATGAAACTCCATTGAATGATTTTTTGTCAATTACTTTTTATTACTCAGACTTAAACCAATCGCATCATCAAACTTTATATAACAAGATTTCAACCTGGTAATCATGATGGAATAACTACGATACCAAGAATTATTACTAAAAATTTAAGGAGTAGTAATGCTAACACTTTATCCATAAATACTTTGTATTATCAGTTACCAAAATGATTCTCATGCGTTATGTAAAATCGGAGTCATAGAGTTCCATACAGAGCACCCCAAGATTTATGTAGAGCAATGGCCTTCTATTTTTCATAAGTGGAAGAATAGATGGTGTCGTGTCATAGAGAGAGCGGAGTGACTTGAAGAAGGAAAAAATAAAACAAAATTCACCCAAAACACACACCAGCTCACCAGTAAGGCTTGCAGCAACATTGTGGAAGTCCTGTCTAACCCTACAGTCTTCAGATCACACCTGCAGTATAGAACACAGTTATGTTCACTCGACTTCAGAGGATTGGGGAAAATTGGAGAACAACGGGGAGGAAACTCAAAACGCTTGCTTGGAACTATACGTGGGCATGGGTGTCAGTACTATATTTACAAAATTGTCTCTAATCTATAAATCTTTAAGTGACTGGGATCCAAGAATCATGAATTTTGTTAATAGCCTTGGCAGTTTGCTGGATTACAGAACTGATATTCTACCATCTTTGTGATAACAACTCTACAATCCTTTTTCTGATATTATCCTGTTGATGATGACTGTGTTTTTCTATTTCTACCCTTTTTGCTGAATTCTTTGTTGTAAATTTTCTTTTATCTGTGTTGGCTAGTTCCTGACAGTGCTGATCAAGAATCTTCATGAAGGAATTTCCTACCACTGCTTATATCTTTCCAAGCTTTCAAAATATTATCTTGTTCTTTCTATTTTCCTTTGAATTTTTGAGAAACATAGAATAAGCTCCTAAGAACATTGGGTAAGCTCTACCAGATTTAGATTATTATCCTTGTTGACTAATTTGGTACTCAGATTTAATGCCTATGATGTTTAGGAGGGTACCTCTCTCATTCACCACCAAGTGGATGAATGTAAAACACAAATCATTATCTCACTCCTTAAATGAAGGTCAGTTTTGTCCAGCATACTCTCGGAAGCCCTGAGTTTTGTTGTGCTGTGCCTCCTCTCCTCCACCCGTTTTCTAACTTGACGTATTTGGATGTTTCTGAGCATAACCTTAGCTCATCTATTTCCATTTCTTCCCATGGGAATTAAAGTTTTCAATGAATTATACATTTTTGTGTCAGCCTTATTATTGCAGATCTCCAATTTAGACATGTGGATTAGTTCAGAACCCTTTTGTTGAATATATAAAAAAATGTTTAAAGGAAAAGAAAGAATGTCCAAACTGGGAAAAAGGCTCACTAGGGATATGGTGATTGTTCTGGTTGGGTTTTTAAAGACATGTCTTATGAAAGAATTAAAATTATTTTCTTAAGGGTTTAGAAGTAGAGAACCAAGGCTGGTATCTTAGGTACAAGCTTCAAGGAATAGGTTTCTGATAAATTTATTAAATAAATTCCTAATGGTTAAGGCTCTTCTAAGATGATAAGGGAAAAACCATAATGGTAATGTAACTTTTTAATAAAATTCTTTCATAAAATAGGCAGAGCAAATAAAATATTGAAAAAAGAAAACATAAATAATGTTTTCTTTTTTTTAACAAAATTAGATAAAGAAGAAATTGTCAGAAACCTCAGATATGAATGAATTTGGCCAAAACATCCACCAAGCAATGTATTCTGCACAATATCAGCAGCTGTGGAGTGATAGCATCCAAGATAAAAGGAAGTAAGGAAGGAATGGTACTGTGAGCCACCAAAACTCAGCCCTACAGGAGGAAACTACATGCAGAGTGGCAACCTGGGAAGACAAATTTGAGGAAAACTAGCAGAAAGCACAAGATGCAGATTAAGTGCAAAATGACAAAGGAGAAGTGCTGGACAAATATGACACTATCTGAACATTATAACAAAAATTGCTATTTATTTCAAAAAGAAATAAAAGAAAGCCAAGAGCTCAAAATGACAGATCTCCTCTCCTGATCAGGAATGATGGAGGGGATAAAAATGAGAGAGAGGACAAAGCGTCACTCATCAGACACCACTGAAAGTCGCTAGGACAACAATTCATGACCTTGACAATTTACAATTGATGAGAATTAGCATTAATTTTACTTCTCTGATATGTTTCTGGGTTATCAAATACCTCTAGTGAATGAAGAATATTTCTTATTAAAAAGGATTCTAAGTAATAAACACACAAGGAAATACAGAATTAGAATGTAGAATTATAGAATTGAAAAATCACAATTTTACAACCCTAACTGAATATCATCAATAAATGCTGTGCTGGGCTGGTGTGCTTAGCTCCACAAAACTAAGGCCAACCAAGCACTATGCATCCTAGCATTCCCTTCTTTGTATGGGCCCATATTAGAGTTGAATAAAAGAGGAATTTGTCCAATATTTATTCATCAATGTAAAGCAAACACTATAAATTTCAGAGAGTTACTGTGATTAGGCATGGTAACAGACAGATGCAAGACACCAACCTCATTATATTCCCATTCTCCTCTGCTATCTGTCCATTTTTCTAAGTGCTGGCCTGGTCATCAACTGTGGCCCCAGGCTCACCAAGAGCTATTGGGGTGCATGCAGATCATAGATGTGAATGCTACAGAGCAGCACGGTTTCCCCGGGATTCCACCTACCTCTCCTGAGGACTCCTTTTTTGTCAAGTTTTATGGGCTGCCCACACATGGCTTCCCTGACATCCCTGCTACAGAATTTCAGACAGATCAGCTGCGGACTATTTTTTCAGTCCTGACATCTCTCTTCCAGACTTTTGCCTTTTCAGCCTCTCCCTCATTTGCCTAGGTAAAATTCCCTTAGTAAACTTGTGGTACCACAGTGGAGTAGCTCAGTTTTTTGACTGAGTTCTGATCCTTGATCCAGATTATAAAATGAATAAATGTAGAGGTAGTTCAAGAACTTACAATGAATAAATGTAGAGGTAGTTCAAGAACTTACAATAAATGTAGAGGTAGTTCAAGGCCAAACACATCTGACCTTTGACATGATGTAGTATGAGTAAACAGACTCTTTATTCATACTAAAGGAAATAGTCAATTCTTTAGATTTCAATTCCTGCATTCCAGAAACAGGGAGGATAATCTAGCAAAGATCAGGGTGACTGCTACCACAAGGATGAATGCAGCCAACTGTAGAACGGAGAACATTCTGTAAGGTAACTACAGCATATTTTTTTTCAGCCAATGTCATAACCCAAATAAAAGAGAGAGAGAAACTGGTCTAGAATAAAAATGACCTAAAGACACTGAAGACACAAAACAACGAACATAATAAGCAGAACATAGTTGGGTCCTGATGTGCACAACGCATGTACAGACACCTCAGTCTGGACCAGCCGCAGTTCACAGGCTCTATCGCTGTGTGCACCCAGAGGCTAGCGTATTAGGTAATGGAGACCTACAGAGTAACCAGTTAACCCATGTTGTGATGATCTATGTTTTTCAACTGACATTGAGTGTTTACTATGTCTATTTTGTTTAACAAGCCTAAGTTTGGAATAGTTATCATCATCATTTTACAAATGAAGAAATAGAGCTTCAGAGAGATGATACTCTCCCAAAAGTGCATGGTTAGTGGCAGAGATGAGAGGGAACTGGGGGGTGACCATCTAAACACAACTCTAAGTCTGGCAAAAAACAAAACAAACAAAAAAAAACATAGCATGCGCACAAGCGGTGCTGGCTTGAGGGCATTATGGGACTAAAGCTGGACTAGTTCTGCTGCCTGTTAATGATCTCAGGAGGTTCTACAGTCAGGCAGGACTTCTTAGAAGAAAGGGGACCTGAGCTGAGCTTTGGAAGATGGGAGGTTTGCAGACAAGGTTAACCCATACTGTTTAAATGATTAGTAACTTACACATAAGTGGACAAAAGTGTTAAAATTAGAAATTAATATAACCTTGTTATAGTGCAGAAAACTACCAATCGTGAAATTGTGTTTGGTTTGAAAAAATGTATTCGTAGAGGTTTGATTCAGAGCATAAAACAAGAGGAAAGATAACCACTAATTTATTGAATAATTACTATAATACAGCAATTTTTTAGAGTAATTTTTGTTGTATCTCCATTTTATAGTTGAGGTAACAGATTTAATAAGGTTTTGTCATTTGAGAGAGCTGGGTTTCTAAACGTAGAGCTGATTGACTCTGATTCTTAGAGAGCTTCCTCTGTGACTAGAGTATTAAAAAAATTATCCCATTTAGTTAGACTGGGATATGAAAAATGGGGAGAGTTAGAAAGGGTATGACCATAGGTCCTGAGCAAACGATACCGTAAAGCAGAAGAGAGGATAGAGCACTAGAGGATTTCCCTGCACCACTTTTAAGTCCCCATCTATTTTATAGGCTTTTATTTTTCACCTAAAAAACTCTCTTCAGCCCGGCTGGTGTAGCTCAGTGGATTGAGCGCGGGCTGGGAACCGGGGGGGTCCCGGTTTGATTCCCAGTCGGGGCACATGCCTGGGTTGCGGGCCAGGTCCCCGTGAGAGCCATGTGGGAGGCAACCATACATTGCTCTTTCTCTCTCCCTTCTCCTCTCTCTAAAAATAAATAAATAAAATCTAAAAAAAAAAAACAAAACCCACACACAAAAAAACCTCTTCAGCCCATGTTTGTGTGTGCAGCAGCATCTATGCTTCTATGCTAACTATGGAATCTACTGTATCTTAGTTAAATTTAGAATGGCTTAATGGAGGACTCTCTCTGAAGCCTGTTATATATACCTAAGGTCATCACTATATTAATGGCTTCTGAAAAAGGAAACAGTCTGAGACTACCAATAAGCACCATGTTTTATGCATAGCGTATGCCAGTCACTTAAAATTTATAATGGATGTTGCTAAAACATTTATTCCACGATAGCTTATTTTATGCCATTTCTAGTTGATATTCTGAATATATTAGATGGCTAAGATGCATATACAGTTTCGATCAGCATTAATTTAATGTTAATATTTTCTAAAACTCTTATGGCTTAATAATAACCACCTCACATTCAAAATCATTTATAATTCCCCCTACAGTGAGCTGCTGATTCATCAAAGGCAGTATGTTAATACGTCAACATTACCAGACAGCATATGCTAAGAAATAAAGAAAAGGATAACATGAAGGGCTGCTCTGTAAATTAAAGTGATGACTTCTAGATTGGACATGATTCCTATCCAATAGTCCCCACTTGAAGAGCTAATCACTAGTTATCTGATAAACTGGCTTGTGTTATCTGAATCCTTGGGTCTTCTTCCTGTACATGTATATTTTTGGTGACCATACCAATGCTACAAAGACAAATAGGCTGACAATCAGGTTTTCTTTCTTTCTTTTTTCCCCCAAATGGTAGCTATTTGGGCTAAGTTAATAATGGGGCAGAGATAAAATAAATGGTTTGGATGTGTTTATTCAATTATTTAAAAACTTTATTAGAAGACCAATTACAAGCAACAAAATGGCTAGGTGCTTGGATATGAAGGAGAATAAGATAGGGTTACAGTGTTTGGGGACCTCACAGTTACTAAGATAGAGCTAAAGTCAAAATGAAGCAGCAGCTAGCATAGTTGTATATATGCAATGCATATTATTACTAGGAATTTTGGGGACACAGAGAAGAAAGGGACCAAACTTGTGAGGGTGTGTAGGTGGGATTCAGCAAAGAGATGCTATTTGAGCTGGGTCTTAACACGTGAATTAACAAGCAATAATCTGGTTTGGTTTACTCACGAAAGGCGCCTCCTGAGGAGAGTTGAAACACAGGAAATAAAGAACATTAATTGGTGATGAATCTGGAGAGTTAAGTTGGTGCCAGAAAGCAAATTATTTTGTGTGGCCTACTAAACATTTTATGCCGCTGTTGAGAGAGTGAAATTCACAGTTTGAAAATACATGATAAACATGCTTAGAACTCTGTGTTTACCTTTGTAATAACTGGTAATATGGAGAAGGTGTTGGAGGGAGTGCAGATCCAATGCAGATGTGGTGAGAAACGGCAGGGCATACATGCGCTTCCACGGTTGTAGACAACGTAGACACATGTACTCTGATCCAGGTGGTACACTCTTTAATAAGGAGTCGTGAAAGCGTTATTTTGGAAATGTAAGTAAAATCCATTTTAGTTGCTAGGTCAGTAAAAATAAGGTTTTGTCTGAACAATTCTCATTGCTCTTTATAATGTTGGTGACCATAGTAGAAATGAAAATGGTAAAGAATGTAGCATATTTATGTTACAGGAGAGCCTAAGTGTTCTGGGGGCAATTAAATTTCTATGTCAAAGATGTTGACTTTTATCTTTTTTTGACACAGTCCTGCCTAAATGCTATTCCAGTTTAGGTTAATTGCTTCCAAAACTGTATTTTAAATGTTGAAGCTGTAGTGAAATAATTAACTATGGGACTGTTTATTATATCATGGTTTAATGCCAAAGGGACAATATGAGCAATGAGCATTTATCAATGTTCCAATTAGAACTGAGCATTGATGCCCGTGTTCAGTATTATTATTTTAAACAGCATTTGACACCATCCACAGCAACGTTCATTTTGATGCTCTCTGCATTGGAATCAGGCTGACAATGGGAGCCCACGGAATATTGAAAATTCAACACTTTGTGAGCAACAGTTGGGGGACACGGGACTCTGACCTGCTGTAAATATAGGACAGGTTTTCAGGTTTTCTCAATCTGAAAACGAGAAAAAATTCGACATTGGTCATTCTTTTCCGGAAGAGGTGCCCCGTGCATTGCAGGGTGTTTAGCAGCTTCCCTGGCCTCCACTCTCTGTAGGTCTGCAGCACTCGCCTAAAGCTGGGACAACCAAAAATGTTTCCATTTATGGACAAGTGTTCCACCGGCACAAGGTAACATTAAGACATCCCTTCACTTGAAAGTGGCACCAATGAAGTGACCCACCATCTGTTCTACTGCTAATTATTACATTTTCAAAGTCAACAGTTGCAAACAAAACTGTAAAAGATCCCCTAAAGTAATATTAGCCAGCACCAATTCATGACTATATGGGAATCTATTTCAGCTTTCGGCCCATCAGTAAGGGTGTTCAGCTGACCCTTATTTTTATCTGCTCATCTGAATCGCGCGCACAACTAACTTCACTATCTTGCTGGAGGAAGTAACAGTACACTTCTTTATCCATATCCCATTTGTTAACTAAGACTATTCTATGTTTTCATATTCAAATGGATCTCTGCAAAGACTAAACCCAGGTTAGTGTGCATCTTCTATCTCTACCCCTCCCACATACACACTAGTAAACACTGACTTGTTTTCTCTTTGTATGCCAGGGGAAAGAGAATTTGTGCTTGCCCAGACTCTGTTCTAAGAACTTCATAATCTTAATTTAGAAAAAAAGCTTATAACATGTAAACTGCCTTCTTTGAAAGTGGAAAAATATAGATTATAGCTGGAAGAAGAAGAAAGACTTCATTGGACTTAGAGTATTGATAGAGTGAAAAAGAGAAAGGAGCTTTGCTGAATTTAAAAATCAGTTGTCCTGTGTACTTCAGTCTGCTTGATTCCCACAGTAAAGTAAACGAAGGGAGGGAAACTTGAAAAGTGGGGGGGGGAACTATGGATCATGTGACATAATGGGAACAATGTAGTTTTCAAATCTTAAATCTACTGATTTCTAGCTGAGCATCTAACTAAGTTACTCAGACTTTCTAGGTCTTAATTTCATAAGTAGGGGATGCTGCCATCTATTTTCAGATTGACTTAGATATTAAAATAATAATAATAAAGACACTTAACAGTAACTTCTATATGCCACTCATGTTCTCCACATTAGCTATATGTGTTATCTCAATTAATAGTAATGATAACTCAGTGAGGTAAGTATTATTATTATTGATATTTTACAGAAAAAAATACAAGGAGAGATTATACATGTGATGAACTAAGACTTAAGTTTAGTCAATGTGACTCTAATAAAGTAACTCTTGAAGTTATATTATGATTCATAAAGGATATAAAAACTGTCTTACACTTGGTTGACTTGCAATACACAGTAGTTCTCTGCCTTTAACTTAATATGTGGAGAAAGAAAAATGATAATCAGCTTACCTGAGTATATGAAGAAACTCAGAGGTAACGGCAGGGAAGGAGTCCAGGCCTGCTAATACATATATAAACTAAATTCACTGTCTCTCTCCCCTCCTTCAGCTACACAGTGTCTGGTCATTCTCCTTTTGACCATCTCCTTTGGGCTGCCTTGGTTCAGTTCTTCATGAGATTTTGCTCAACTGCCATCACGGTTGCATATTGCTGTCAGAGATGACGGAAACAGAAATCTGATCATGACGATGCCTTGCTTAAATGTCCTATAGGACTTTCCTCCAGACTCGGGGACAAAGTATAAATGCCTCTTTTCATTTAGCAACATTTAGTTGATTTGAAGATTCACATGTACTTAGACCCAGTCATTTCACACTCAGGTGTATATCCTAGATAAACTCTTGCACATAATCTACAAGGAGACAGTTACAAAATGTTCAGTGTAACATTGTTTGTAATAACAAAAATTGGTAAATTACCTAAATGACATTTTTCAGAGCAATGAATAGAATAATTATGATCTAGTCAAATAATTGAGTACTACACAACATTTTAAATAAACATCTTGCATTTATAGAATAGAGACTATTTTCCAAAAAATAAAGCAATGACAGCAAAAATACAGAAAACATAATAGCATATCATCTATAAACAAACAAAAATAATATATATTGTTTAGGGTAACACAGTTATATGCCAACATTTGGGATAATTGTTACCTGTAGTAATGAGGGAGAAGGAGGTAAATGAAGAATCAAACATAGGACAGTTTAAGTATATTTTAAATTTAATTTTTAAGCTGGATGGCAGGTACGTAATGTTTATTGTATTTCTTATTTTTTGCATGCTATACATAGTTAATAACATGTAATTGCCTCCAGAAAAATAAATAACTAAAAATAAGCACAGCAAAATGCCCATTCTGAATTAATCCTTGAGTATCTTTCCAGAATTACTTAATGACGGTCTACCGATGCTGACCCTCCGGTCACGATGATCTAGGTAGTTTCCTGAACATGTCACTCCCTCTCTTTTCTGTGTGGCCTACAGAAGGCCGCCATCCTGCCCACACACCTTACTGCTGCTAACTTGTTAAAGCTGAGCTCTGAGTGCTTATACTCTAGGATCATTTCCTTGAAGTCTTTATCTGGTTAATGACTGCGTTCTGATTCCTCATAGCACCGCTTCTGTTTCTGTGTCAGATCTTAAAACCATAGCCATTGACTCTTTGCCAGGGGAGGTTAGCAAGGGGCTGTACTTGTTATAGGTATTGAAGACCCCAAGTGACAGAGGCTGCGCCCTTACAATCACTGTGCCGGGAAGAAAGGGACACAACAGATCCTGGCCCGGCTTGTAGAACTTCTAACCAGAAGCGACAAAATCACTTCCACTGTATTTTATTGACTGAAACTACTGATATGGCCTTTGCTAATTTCCCAGGGAATGAGGAAGTACAGACCTTACAGAGTGGCTACAGGGGTGAGAGCTGTTATGTATGAAATATGCGGACAGCCCTACGGACCACGACTATTGTACAATGACATTTTTCATGTTGTGTTGTAATCAATTATGTATTCCCCCTGTGCAGAAATCATGTCTTAACCATGGTGGAGTGTCTAAGCTTTATGTAGACACACTCAAAACAGTATTTGTTGCCTCCATAAAGGGAGTGCGACGTCACTAAACTGTGCTACTTCTAGATGGGTCCTATAGAAAGTAGTATTTGTGTGTGAATGTTAGCATTTCATTACATTTTCTGAGTGTATCCTGCTTGATGGACTGCGGTGAGGGGTTACTAATCCATACATTTTCAGAGCAGACCATCTTTAGTTCCGTTTTCCCTCAGAGGAAGGGACATCTCAGGACCCATTTACTTTTACGTACCTGCCGGGGACTTTCTGGAAAGTGATAAATCAGGTCAGCCTATTGGAGTGGTTTGTCAATGATCTAAGGGGAAGGGAGGGTGTTTCTTCAGTTTTCTTGGCATAGACACTCACTGTAAAAATCCACACTGTACGAGGTTTGTCTGAAGTGGTTGCTCATTCATAATCATGAGGCTCTATCCCTCCTTGAAAACGGTTTACTGATTTATCATCAAAAGAGTAACATCAGTAGAAATCCCATTTTTCCTAAGGCATTGCTTCATTTTATTTTATTTTTTTATTGAAGGGATTGTTTTTTAAAATATGTTTTTCTTACACATTTCTTTCTTTTAACAAACATTATTGCAGCATGCTGAGAGGTGAAATGGAATGCATCGTGTATTTTCTTATGCATGCTACTATTTTAACATCGTAGGGAAGTTCTGAAACCCAGACTAATCATTCTCGTCAAAGATGGCTGATTTGATGATATGTTATATCTCATTAAAAATAAATAAGCATCTATTTATGTCTTCATATTGGTGGTTTAATTTGCTACCCACATTTATGGAAGCACAACACCATGGAAGCCTAACCTCCTGGAGTATGTACAAATGTTTTAGAGTGACCTTATTAACGTAGCAGCAAATCCTCTTAGCTCTACATTGAAAACTCCGTCAAAATTAACTGCTGCTCTTAGTCTTAAGTGCTCCCCCTGGTGGTTCAGGCAATCATCATTCAAACTATTTCCACAGTCTCAGACTGTTCTCTCCATAGACTATTGAATGATCCTTTTAAAAAGCAGCTCAGCAAGATTACAGTCACATCAATCCTGTATTTAAAATCCTCCAGTGGCGCCCTTCTGAATGAAAAATAGTCCTCAGCATGGCGCATAAGGTCTTACATCACTTTGCTCCTGGCTGACCCCCACCTCTGCCTCTCTCCCTGCCCCCACTCTGACTTCTGATTTTCCATTTAGTGTTTTATGTGCTTGTCCCAGGGACTTAATGCCTATGTTTCCCCTCCCTAGGATACTGCTCCCTCTGCTTATTAAATGATTAGTTCCCTCTCTCTCTACAAATCGTTGTTCAAAACTCACATTTTCAGAGGGGACTCCTCACCTTACAGCATCTGAAATGGAAATACCATGACATTCTCTATCCCTTTATCCAGCTTCTTATTCTTGGCATCTTTTATCACCTGATATGATACCACACAGTTGATATGTGGATATACATATTCGTATATATACATAAACAAATGTAAGAATAAAAAAATCATTATTTGCCAGTCCTCACTAAAGTAAAGGTTCTATGAGGCAGCGACTTTTTAGTTTTGTTCACCAATACCTAAAAGAATGCCAAGGACAGTGTAAGTGTTCTGCAAAGAGTCATTGAATGAATAAAGGCATGGCTGTCAATAAACTGTTAGGGAGTAGATGGTTATGATTTTATTCTCAAGCTATTTTCCTGGTCCTTTGTACAGGTATTTACTGTGCTTCTATCATAACTTATATAAAGGACTGAAGTTGAAAGGGTACCATACTATAATTTCATCACCAGTCCTGCCTTAATAGAGTTCCACTTTTGCTCAGGAAGTCAGTAGCCTTCCTCCCTCGCTCCCTCGGTTCGGTTCCTTCCTTCTTCCCTCCCTCCCACCCTCCCCCTCTTCCTTCCATCCTTCCTTCCTTCCTTCCTTCCTTCCTTCCTTCCTTCCTTCCTTCCTTCCTTCCTTCCTTTCCTCCCCTCCCCCTTGCTTCCCTCCCGCCCTCCTTCCCTCACTTCTGTCCTTTCTTCTTTTCTACTTGTTCATCCTGGGAATAAAAACTCCTGGGCTTGTCGGGTCAATACGGCCAAGGCTCTCTTCTTGGGGATGTTCCTCTTCACTGCAGGCCAGCACGGGAGTGGGGAGCAGCGCGGCGCTGCCGCCTTGCACTGTCAGGCGCTGCCTATCCCGTGCGTTCATCAATGTTTGGGGAACTATGAAGAAGACCGTGGATTAAGCTTTGGAGTGGTTTAAAACCTTGGTCAAGCGAACAGGAGAGAATGATCAGCCAGCAAGCACATGAGGGGAAATTCACAGACACAAGAACGATAGCGGGCGCATGGTTCCTCCGGAGCCCGGTGCCTTCTAAGGTAGCGCATGGGAATTTAGGGAAGTGGAACGTCACCGCTTTGGAAAAGACCACAGGATCTGGAGTTGTGAAGCTTTTCACTGCTTGATTAGGAAAGCATAATCAGTAGCTTGAATACAAGCTCTGTGGTTACAGAGTATGAATGAAGTGGCAAACTGCAGCCCTTGGCTGGAGCGCTAATCCCTTCTCCCTTGCTCAGGGTCTAGGGCAGGCCATGCTTGTTATCGGATATGGTTTCAGGCCATGATCTGCTGCCTCTGCCTTCTGCCAGGGATGACCTCTGGAAGCTCTTAGCTGGGTCTGGTTTCCATTGAGCAGGCCTTATTTCCTAAATGGTTCTGCTCTGCAGGAGGGCAACTCTCTCCCCTGGAAGGTTAGGCTACTGGATCAGTCTTGGGCAATTTAATCCTTATATCTCCCTGTGATTAGTCACTTTTCTTTCTTATTTTCTCGCATCAGTTTAATTAGCAGGGAGTAATTAAGAGGCTTATCTGGCTAATAGTATGACATAATGGGATCACGTCATAAATCATGTATTGCCGAGCCTGTGTTTTGTGGTATCAGAGTCTCTACTGTCATTATCTCCATCCTGTTTTTACCGTATTTTTTGGACCATAAGACGCACCTAAGTTTTAGAGAAGGAACATAGGAAAAAAATTTTTGAAGCAAAAAATGTGGTAAAATATCTAATAACATAAATAACATTTAGACTATAATTCAGCTACATTCGGACTATAAGACGCACCCCCATTTTCCTCCCATATTTGGGGAAAAAAGGTGTGTCTTATAGTCCGAAAATATGGTAATTTTCTGATCTCTGGATCTTTATGTTTTCACTAACACCTGTAAGTATAATGTTCACTATGTGTGAAGCCCTCTTTTAGGTGCTTTATAGTTATGGCCTGGTTCATCTCTGAGAATACGTACCATTCAAGCTCTCATCTGGCAACGGAAGCACAGGGGGCCAGTGCAGCCTCCCCCGGGACCCGCAACTAGTTAGTCTGCACGGCGAGCTGATTGGTTCTAACTGTAGTCCCTTGTCTACTTTTAATTGATACTCCATTCAGCAATTCTCAACCTGCAAGATTCATCTATTTTTAATTTGTAATTACTTTTCCTGTTTTTCAAGAAGGGCAAATTTTCTACAAATTCCACCATAGATAATCATAATTCTTGTCCTATATTTGGTTTTTTGAACTTACATGTGGATTCCCAGATTCAGAAAAAAATGTTTCAATGTAGAAAGATTGTGGTTTTCCTTGGCTTAGTTTTAAGACATGTGACTGTACAGAGATTATAAAGAAGCATTTACTCCAACATGGGGTCACCAGGGTGCAGGAAGAATAAAATACTAGAAAATGTATCTGCATGAAATTCCTCAAACTTAATAATTTCCTTAGCTTTCCAAAAGTTTTGAAGGAAAGTAAATATTTTACTGGCAGAGTAATACCACACTAGCTAAAAAGGTTAAATCTCCTAAATTATGGTATATAGTTAATAGTATTTGACAAAATCCTTTAAAATTATATATTTTATATTAATATCTACTATTCTGTAGAATTTTCCAAATATGAACTCCATTTAGCATTTGCAAAAAGGTAGAACTGCATATATTAATATTGAATTCATTCTTAACTAATTTCTCTTCCAGCACTGAATAAGCACAGATTTGTTTTGACTGTCATTTTTTCAAAGATATTAATCCAGTCATCCAGTATAGTATTCTAACAGTTTTGATAAGAAACATTTAAATGTTCACTTCTCATCAGTCATCTTTTCTTAACTGAAGTTTATCAAGTGTTTCTTTTTTATTCAGATTTATAGCTCATGCAAAGTAACTTATAATAATCACAGTGAAATATATCTAGGTATAAATTATAATTTTAATGACTTTGATTTCTGAGAATGAAGATAAAAGAAATTTCTTTAGTAGGTAAATATTTAGAATTAATGTGTATTTCCTGTTGAATTGCAGGATTATAGTAACTGGCAACCAAATCCTTATTTGACCCATTATTTTGTTTTAGTAAGATAGCTACATTTCTTTTTAACAAAAAAATATTTTTCAGCAGAGGAATTAGGCTGGGCATTTGAAACACCACCCTGAATTCTATATTTTAAATGGTAACATCATTCAGTCCTGGCTGGTGTGGCTCAGTGGATTGAGCACAGGCTTGCGAACCAAAGTGTCGCTAGTCGCCGGTTTGATTCCCAGTCAGGGCACATGCCTCGGTTGTGGGCCAGGCCCCCATTTGGGGGTGCATAAGAGGCAACTACACATTGATGTTTCTCTTCTTTGCTTTCTCCCTCCCTTTCTCCAAAAATAAATAAATTAAATCTTTAAAATAAATAAATAAATGGTAACATCATTCAATACCACAATCTCTAGCTTTCTACACTCAACTTGGGTGGTCATATTGCAAATTTCTAAAAGTCCTCAAAACAAAATTCATTTTAAATAACTGAATGGTAAATAACTTTAAAGGAAGAGCAAAATAAGGTAGAATGACATTAAAAACTGCCATGACTGTGATCGAACAGAAAAACTTTTGTTCTTGACTCCTTCAGGAGGACCTGGCTGTTTTCATTGGAATGTATGAGGCTGGGACATCTCAGTACACAGAAAGCTTTTCTTTCTGCTTATCAAGAGTGGTTCAGCTTTGTTACTCAAGCACTAGATCCTTCAAGTATCCCCCACATGCAATTTCAGTGGTTTCTTTACTTTCCCCCTTCCCCTGCATTTTGGTAGCACTTGTTATTTCCCCTCTGTTGACCTCACAATTAAAATTTTTTTTCTTTAACTTCATTCATTTGTTGATGACATACTTTTTGACATCCTACTATGTACTAGACATGATGTAGACGCTGCACCTTATTTGAGAAAACCTATGCCAGGAATGGGAAAGCATACCCATCATAAGAAGTGATACATTTAAGCTCCTTGAAATAAAAAATCATGACAACTCCTACTTATATACTCTTGCCCTCATCTGTATCTTCTTCAGAGAGAGAATGGGAGACAAGTTATTGTTAATTGATTACAAATCATCCTATAGCATTATGAACATACTGCTTTGTAGCATTCTTCATATTAAATAGCTGATTATTTATTTTAGAATGAACACCCCAGAGATAGTCATAGTTTATTATCACCTGATAAACTAACCTACAGTCTGATAAATAATAAATACTAAATATCATTGATAAAAAGTGAGCTGTAACTTAAAATATGAATGCTTGTATGAAGAAAAAGAAAGAAAGACATACAGGCAAACCCGGATTCATACCCCATTTTTCTCAGTGTGTATAGTTCAATAAGAGATTGGTGTTTGATTTAGGTATTTGCAGTGCTCGTTTGCTATTTAAAGGAACACAGTGTCCCTTTCAAAATCATGGCGCAACTTTTGTTTATTGCCCAAACTGGAGGGAAAGCTGAGTTTTGAATCTTGGTCACTGAAGCCCAATTCCCGTTCTCTTTGCATCTTCTCCCAGTTAAATAAAAGAACCATTGTTTTTAAAAATGTGGAGAGTCTCTTTAGGCCTTTCACTGAAGAAGGGGTAAAAAGAGAATAAAAAGGAGCATTATTATGTATTCGCCTACAGCAGGCCCAGGCAAATGAACTTCAGTTGCAGACCCAAGAGCAGTGCCCTAGATTCGGTGTCTTGGCACAGAACAGAGCAACTCTTGAAGAAAACGATGCGGTGAGAGTGTGTTGAGGCAGGAGTAAGAGGGACTGGGACTGCCAGGACCCTTCCGCCACCTAAAAGCTATGATTACTGTCCCAAAGGCTAAACCAGTAATCCGTGAAAACTGAGATAGGGATTAAAGCCTAAACTTCTCAAATGCGACACATTTTAGGATATTTCCAATTATACTGTGGTCTTAACACCAGCTTATTCTGAATTTCAAAATCTTGGATTAGGGTGTAACCAGAGACCGTACCTAGCCATGCTTTTGTTACTTGAAGAACATTTGCTACTTTTGGTCACGTGGTATTCGTTGGGACAGCAGAGATCATCTGAAAAATTGCCCACTCGTACGGGATGTCTCAAGGTTGATGCTGGGAAGACCCAAAGAATTAGAGGCTGGAACAGCTCACACATCTAAATTAATAGAATAAGATCTCAAAAAAGTTGATGGTCAGCAGTCTAGTTTTGGACAATATTCATCACTACACATGTGCCTTCCCTCTTAGAAGAGCAAGCAGTGGTTCTGGGTGAAAGAGGAGCGGAAGGTAAATATAAGAGGGGAAATTATAGCCACACATGAAGTGAGGCCGCTGAACCAGCTGGATAGGGACGCTGATAAGTGACAATCAACAGTTATTCACAGCAGAGTTTCAATAAAGCTCTAACAGGACAAAGTTATGGATAATAAGTCTAATCTTGACTGTGAAGACTTTATGGATAAGTTGATTCTTCTAGAAGGCTTTTAAGGGAAGACACCTTGCATGAAAGTCAGTTTGCTGCTGCATATCATAATCACTCACAAATAACTTTTTTTTTCCATTTGGGAAAGCTGATGGTAAAAATCCGACCGAGAGTTTACATTCCTCACATGCAACTGTGGTAAAGAAAGAAAACCTGGGCACTGCAAAGGGGGTGTATCCTGTAATTTTATGCAGGGAAGATAGGGAAGAGAAGAAGGAGGGGAAATTCAGGAGAACAAAGGAAAAGTAAAGAAGTAAATGTTATAAAGATAGTGTAAAAATGAAGAGAGGAAGAATGGGCATGTCACTATAGTTTGGAGAAGATATAGCTAATTTTTACAAGTATTGTGTATTTGACAGTTATCAATATACTTACCTGTACATTTGATTTGGTTTCTTTATTATAGAAATAAGAAGAGTATTACTAATGGATCTTCAACTTTCTTCTTAGTGTGATATTAAGCAAAGGAAAGTAAAGGCTTTATTTGCAAGGCTTTATTCTTCTGGTGAGTTCTATAGAACTAAAACTGCTTAGCTAATTCTCCAGAATAAATGCACAGATTCTGTGTTTGTTGAAGTCATCTTTAAATTATTTTAAATGAAGTGTAAAGCTAGTAACCATAATTCTTTATCTGCTACATCAACTAGCTAACTAATTATATTACAACAAATATAATTTGTTCTTCCTGAAATTGTGGCTAGTTGTAGGTATCATTGAATTTTGTAATTCTTTCTGTCATTCACTTTTTTCATTTATGCATCCATTTATTCTGTAAATGTTTGATTTCTAACTGTGTGCTAGACATTGTTCTAAGTCAAAGAGATAGGATATAAATAAAAACTAGAAATATTAGTAAAGTAGTATTTATTATTGGTAATAATAATTAATAAAAATAGAAATTTATAGCTTTATCATCTTACATTCTAGTATGATGTCATTTATTTCCCATCAAACCTGTGAGGAACTGCTTTTGGGTTTAGGTTTTAAGAAACACATTTAAGGCAACAGTCCTCACAATAAGACTTTAAAATATAGAATATCAACTAGTAGTTGACTTACTCCCTCCAGTTTAGAAACACTGCTGGTTTCTGATCGTGAATTTATGCACGTCCTTCTGTCGTTTTCTACACAATCATTGCTTATATTTCCCCCTGAGAAAAGCACATGCTCTCTAGTAAGAGGTTAGTCTATAAGTCTCAAGTACTTGGAGCATTCAGGGATTCCTTTTTTCCTACTTTATAACAGAAATAAATAATAACTTCTTTTGAAATAGTAATCATGCTTTCTCTCCTTTTCTGGATGCAGCACTTTGTCAATTTCAGAAGCAACGACTCTGAATAACTGCCCCCAAGAGAAGGGCATACTAGATTTTAGACACTGACACTGTTAACCTTCCAAAATCATAACACAGAAAACAATTGGTACTCATCCAGGATTATAATTGTGCAGAAGAATATTTCCATATTTTCAGAGGAAATCCTTCCATGTGAATATCCAAGGGAATCAGGTGGTTTTGTAGCTTTCTCTCAGTCGAGCTGATAGGGGTTGTTCTCCTTTCTTTTCTGACTCTACCAAGTCTTGTTGTTTCAGATTATCAAAGTGATTATTTTTTGTTTAAAAAATATTTTCTCATTCCTCTAGTAAGAATGAGACCAGCCTCCCAGGGAGACTTAGCCCTTCCTTACCCTGCTGTTCTTGTCTGTAGTATAACATTTACCAGGTTGTGCTTTTCCGCTCCTTCCAGGCCTGGGATCGTTTTCTCGTGTTTGTGCATTCAGTGACTAACACTGTTCCTGTCACACTGGAGGTGCTCCGTCTACACACACTGAATGTGTTTCCTATTGTAGTCTACTCATCAGTTTTACACCCAGTCATTGAAATCTTAGACTTCGGCTTTTCGTTGCAATGCTTTGTCATAACATTTTTTAAAATTAAATTTTAATATCTATGTCAAATATTTTTATCCTGTCATTTGTATTTTAGTATTTTTTTCTCACTGACATTTTCCCCCAGTCTGTTTTCATGAATCATAAATTTGGGCCAAACTTAGGCTAATAAAATAAATAACATTTGTATCCATAGTCAGCCATAGTCAGCAATTCAACAACGACCAGTGGAGTTGCATCCCAATTTGCACTTTTCCCAATAAATTTATTGCCATTAATATAATATGTGATCTACTGGTAAACTAACTATCTCTTACCCTCATACAAATTGAAGTATTACACTAAAACCAATTTTAGATACAGGGCTATATATCATTTTATGTATAATAATAGCTTGTATAACTACTGCCTTACAAAATTCCTGAAAATTTAAACATTAGTTCTTATGAATCAATATTAGCCAGCTGCAGTACCACTGCAGGTATTAAATAAACAATAGATTGAAGAATTATGGGATTTTATAATTTTATAACACATGGAAAACTTTTATAATGGCATATTAAGAGATTATAGGATTTTTATGATTAGAAGATAAAAGAATCAGAGGCCCAAAGAAATAAATAAGGTCCCCAACATTTTTTATAATGCACCATATATTTTTTGTGATTCTCACCAAGACTTTGATTAAGGATTATTATTATTAGTTTTATTTTTTATGAAAAATCCTTATTAAAATTTAAAAATAATATAGAAATATAAAGAGTAAATCTGAAAATCCTCACCATATTCCTTCCCCCATATCTTTCCTTTGAAATAACAATTTATCTTTCTAAGTTTCTCCTTTCTATCTCCTTCTTCCTCCTTCTTTATGTTTTTTGTTTTAAAATAAATTTTTATAGTGTAAGTGTAATGTAAATTTATGTAGTTATTTACTTATTCATTCAGCTTCACTGTTACAAACAAATCTGCAAAAAAAAATATCAGCATTGTATACAGAAAGCTATAGACTTAGTCTCTGGTGTCTTGGGCTGTTGTATAAGAATTTCCACATTTAGATACCTTGATGATGAATTGGCCTATCAAATTCTATTTCTATTTATAGTTTTGAATCTTATTGCCACATGGCATACAAAGAGAATGTGTCATTAACCGTGTGTAAATGTGTCCATTTCTCTACACCTGTATTACAACATTGGATCTTAGCAGCTTGTGAGAGCTGATCCTGCACCTCATCCCAACTCTGTGTCACATTGTCACCTCGTGGCTTGAAATGTGCCATGTCGAGGAAGAACACGTATATCCTGGAAACTGACAAACACTATAAGAGAGCTTTCTTCCCCAGAGAGTCTGTTTGCTGGTTCGCCACTGTCTATACTCACACTAACATTCCCTTTTATTTATTGTTCTATACATCGTATATGAATATTAATCGCCTCATTTTCCATTGAATTATTTGCAATTTTATTATTAATTATTATGATTAGCTTATTTTACTGCTAATGATAGTGAGTTGTAGAGATTAACTTAGAATATGTAAATAGGAATATCTATATGATAAGTACAAGATAAATATTAGTTTATTATCTTTGCTTTTTCTCCCCATTCTTTCAATGTCCAAAGAACATAGGCAGTTGTGGTAAAAACAGTCATAGAAATCAACCCTCGTGACCAGTAATTTATAACCCCCATTATTATAATACTTCCCTTTATTTATAAAAGTAAATAAAGAACCCATAATTCAGAATAGGTTATAAATTTAATTTGGAGTTCCCCAAAAAATTCTGTAAAAAATTCTCTGACTGGTGACTGTCCCAAAGGAGATCCTTTGCGTGAACCTTGGTGACAAGACACAGACAAGGGCAGCTAGCTTACACCATCAGCAGTGACACTGACATCACGGAGAATGAGTAGCCAAACGGCTGACAATTGTCTCACCCTGGCTCGGTTTATGTGTCTTGTATTAATGTTGCCTAGTCTCATTTGATATTTCCACCTGTCTGTCTTCTCTTTTGCACATTCCTAGTCTAGGTGAATTTTGACAGTGACGTTGTGAGCAGGTTTCAGGCTGGTGGTGGAGGGGCCAAATCTGTTTTCAGGTGTTGAATGAAGGGGAAATCTTGGCACCTGAGGGAAAGTCCTCAGTGAAAGCCAACAGCAGAGCTATTTATTTGGTGCATTTGAAACATAGCAGTGCTAGAATATTCTGGCTATCACTGAACTATTTCCTTAAATTAGAAACTAACAGAAGAGATCAGTTTTCAAGTTTTCTACAAATTCTTGAGGTTTTGTACTTTCCCTCTTTTTGTCTCTGGAATGATGCTTTCTCCTTCAGGAACCATAGCTTGCCTTTCCTTGAAGTTCAGAGTTCCTCACAGTGTGTTAGGTGTGCATATTGTGTTTTTTGATTAAGCTATTGACTGGTACGTTTTTGAAAATAAACAGGAAACATGGCAGTAAACTCCCCCCCACCCTTTTCCCCCTTTATCTCTTTTCTCCTGTTCAGGTTGTTTTGTGAAACCAACAGAGGCACCTAGATTGTCTCCAACCCTCTATACATTCTCTGTACATTCACTTCCTCCACAGAGAACACTACCATTTTCATTATTGTATTCTGAGGACTACTAGATTTCTTCAGGAAACTATCACTTAAAAGTAGTATATCATTGAAACCCATTCCTGGACATTTCTATTTAGATGTCCTTCAATTACATCTGTGAATGTGTTCATATCCCTGCTTAACATTTTACTACTAAAACTGGTTGCTTCTTGCCGTGTTCTTAATGCTTGCATTCCCTTGAAATTCATACGTAGTGATTCTAAACACCGAAGTTGATGGCATTAGGAGGTGAGGGCTTTGAGAGGTAAGTCGGTTTGAGGGTGAAGCCCTCATAAACGGGGTAGTGCTCTTACCAAAGATGCTTCAGAGGGACCCATGTTTCCTTCTACTGTATGAGCACACAGAGAAAAGTTACTGGCGATGAACCAGGAAGAGGGCCCTCAGCAGAATGCGATCACTCTGACGCCATGATCTTAAACTTCCCAGCCTTCAGAACTGTGAGAAATAAATTCTGTTGTATTTTGTTACAGCAGCCCAAACAGACTGAGACACCCTCCTAACTTTGCTCTCTCTATGAATGACACCGCTTTTCCCCCAGTTACCATCATAACTGATTATTTCCTTCCAGATTTAGTCACCATAACTGTGACCTCTTCGCTTTTTTCCATTCGTCTCTTTCATATGTCCACTACTATGGGAAAAGCTTCTTATCGCCTCAGTGGGACTGCTGGGCAGTCTTCTAGTCGTCCTTTTAAACCTGGGTTTTGTTTAGATTTGACTTTCACATTGGCACTCACCTGCTCTAAATCATTTGCTGGATTCCTGTCATCTGCTCCTTAGGAATCAACTTCCCTGCTTAACGCGGCTTGTCCTCAAAAATCTGGCCACACTATAACTGCTCAGCTTACTTCCTTCTGCTCTGCAAAATCTTCTCTCTCGTCAGAAACCTAGTCTTTTAGTTTCCTACCCTGGGTCGTCATTTTTGTTGTTCTTTCTTAAAGTGCCTTCTACTTTCTCTTCTACCTACCCAGTTTATCTATTCTTAATAACCACAGGAAAATCATTAACTACAGGAGAACCGTAACAAAGTTAGAATTAAAATTTACCTAAGTTTTACACATGAGAAATATAAGCTTCTGACGTATTTGGTGTCTTATTCGAAGTCATACTTTGAAGAAATTGTAAAAATAAAACCAGAACCCTAGTTCCCTTTCACCTAATTTTTTTGTATTACATTGTGTTGTGCAAGTAAGCAATTAATGCTCCAAAATTTCTCATGAAGTTTCTTTTGCCTCCTTCAACCTATTGCTCTTCGAGACTCACCAATCCAATGCCATCTTTTTTTTCAATGAGTACTTCCTTTATTGTGTTAGCTTTCTTTCCTAGCTCTAGCCTATACGTAAAATTCTTAAAGTGTTTTAATATGTAAATTCTAGTTTTGTTTTTTTTTAGTCAGGTCATCAGAAAACATGTTTGGATAAGGGACAGTCATGGGGCAACCTTGGAAACACTTTTTCAAAAGTCCAAAGTGCCAACAACACTATTAGTCACTCTTCCAAATTTTATTTATAAAGATATATACATTTTTTAATTTAAAAGATATTTTATATCTCCTACTACTTTTGTCAATTAGCTAAATAATGTTGAAAGTGAAATAAAGGCAATTGGGCAGGGCTTGCATTTTATAAAGCAGCTTATAATGGTGTCTGGTGATCTCTATGTTGAAGAATTCTGCTTGTCAGTCTAGCAGGCTTCTGCCAGGATTTCAGTGATCCTTAAGCTTACTGAATGTTTGTTGTTGTTTTTTTAAATTTTGAACTCTCCCTTGTCCTTTTGTCTCTATGTTCTGCTAATTTTCATAATCAAAGCACTTGAATTTTAAGTGTGGCCTAATTCTAATGATAGGTTTTGGAATCAACACTGTCCATGATCAAAGGACATTTAAGGACCATCGTCTGTAACTCAAAGAGTTTCCTGACTTAATACGTCAAATAGTCAAATTTTCTCCTTGCTGTATTCTAACTCTTCTCTCAAGTCTAATAATGCCTTATAATGTGCTTTTAATAATGCATTTGCCTTACTTCTTTAGACAAATATCTATCTGGGTTCTATTTTGTTTGTATGTGTGTGACTCTGTGTGTGCACATAAACGTGTGTGTAATTCCTTATCATGGAAACTTAGTTAGATGACTAGTTCCTTAGTTAGGCATGATGTCTTAATCCTATGAGTCCTTTGGGGACAGGAATGCTCTCTCGCTCACATTCTAGTGCCAAAACACCATTCCTGTTGAAATTTCCTGACCCTGTTTCATTTCCAGCTGGCCTATTTCACTGATTCTCCACTTATTATCTACCCCAGGGCTTATTATTATGCTCTCTGTACTTGCTCTTACCCTTGCTGAAATTCCTAGACATTTTCTGCCTGCCTAGATGGACATCTATCACTTATCAGCCTCATTTCCAGACCCGGTGTTCTGGTTCACCGGCCAGGTAGGGGAGACCTGTCTCAGAATTTCAGACTCCTTTGTTGAGATGCTGTCACTTGCTTTGCTGCTGCCAGATTCTGTGGCTACTGTCTTGTTGCCTGCAATGTCAGTCTGTCACCTAAGTCCAGACAGGCCCGACAATTCTCTGTTTGCCAAGATAGCTTCACTGCGGGGATGCTTGTGCACAGCTAACTCCTCTGTTCCTGTGTTTGGTTCAGCATTCTGTCCTGAGGAGTCTTTCTCGTTTCCTCTTATCAGCCTTATGGTTAGTTCCAGGATTCTTGTTTCTAAACCTTAGATTTTATATCATCTCCCACATGGTGCTAATAATTAAGTAGAGGGGATCCATCTATCTATCTATCTATATAATACTATATATAGTATATATATCTAGACATATGTGTGTGTGTGTGTGTGTGTACACACTGATAAATATCCTGTTCTTCAAGATCCTTTCCAAAAGCCACCTTTGTACCACTTCACTCTCTGTAATTGTAGAGAAGTTATTTATATCTTTTCCATGGAACTGAAGGTGAGTCTGTGTTTTTATGTGTTTGTCTCTTCTTTTGGGCTACCTTGTTCTAGACAGCAATCACACAGTTATTCATCCACCAAGCATTATATTTATGAAACACTTGCCCATACCAGAGACCATGATTGATTAAAAAGTATAATTTTATGGTTTTAGTAAACTCAGGATTATAGGTTTTTTATTACTAGCGTAAGTAGCTAAGGTTTAAATATTCCATAAAAATGTATTGATGAGCAAATGGATGAATGTTTGCTGAATAAGTGAGTACAGATTTTAGAGTCTGCTTTCTGAAAAAAACTATGCACTTCAGTGCATGCTTGCTGAGAAATAAATGGCACTACTTGAGAAGAAACAAAAACTGAGAGTAGCTGTTGAAAATCATTTGAGAGGCTAGAAGGAGGAAGAATGTTTATCATGAATAACGTAAGACTAAGTCAGAGGACAACGAACCTTTTCTTGTACAGGCCAGATCATAAACATTTTCCAGTCTGTGGTCCATATAGCCTCTGTCACAACCACGAAACTCTGATATTATAGCTTGAAAGTAGTCATGAACAATATGTGAACATATGGGCAGGGCTATGTTTGGATAACATTTTTTAATGGATACTGAAATTTGAATATTATATTATATTTATGTGCCATGACATGCCCTTATTTTGATTATTGTTTCCCAATCGTTTAAAAAATATTCACAGCTCACGGGCCTTACAGAACCAGGTGGTAGGTGGCACTGGACCATGGGGCCCTAGTTTAGGTTTCATTAAAACTTTTCTTCTACGTTTCTCTGGAACCCTTGTATTAAGATTAAACTTGGGTTTCTTGATAGAAATACCTTAGGGATTTGTGCAATAAAAGTAGCTTAGATCCAATTTTCTATTTTTAATGTATGAACGGAGATGGAGAAGGAGCGATGGCCATGTGAAACGCTCTAATCAAAGCAGACTGCACAGCACAGTGTACAGACGCGCGTGCTTGTGGCTTCACATACATTGGCTAACTTTCAGTCTTCAGATTCAGAGATTCCTCTCATTGCCATTTGAGTACAGGGGACATAATAAGGTTCAATAAATTATCTTTTTGTGATTAGGTCTTGTCAACTGATGGTCGTTAGCACCAACTCAAAAGCCAGCAAGAGTCCCCGATGTGGGGTGCGGTGAAGAAGGACACTTGACTGCAAACATCTGGGTGGGAATACAGCGTGGCTGTGAAAACAGCACGACTGTGAAACAGCTCCATAGTGCTACAGTGCAGCTGCTGTTTAAACAGCAGTTATGAGGCTGTCGGCGGGGGGGGGGCGGGGGGGGGGCAGGCTCCTTTTCAGCTTGGCAGCTCCGCTCCACCCAGCTCTGCCCCACACCATACGGTTTGCCCCGCTCTGCTCCAGCGAGAAGGCTCACGTGTCTCAGCTCCAGCTGCGGAAACAATTTCATTCTTCAGTGGAAAGTGTGCTTGAAGCCGAGGGGGAGCGGCCTTATCTAGACAGAGAGTCCCCACCCCTGGTCCCTGATTGGTCAGAGTAGAGCCACTCTGATTGGTCTGAGCTTTGTGACTCTGATTGGATGGGAAAAGCCGGACTCCAGGATCTCCTTTATAAGGCCTGGCTCAGATGGCAGGAGCACAGTACAGACGGCAGTTTAGTGCACAGGCCACTCAACGAAGTGCAGTTTGTGTGAAAGGCAGTGTACAGAATGGCTGCTCGGCTCTGCTTTTTTGTGGGTGTGGGGCAGTAACCACCAGGAGCTTTTTCTAGTTCTCAGGGTTCCAGTTTGAAAAATCTATGGGTATTGTTTGCCTAAAAAGAAGCTACTTTTATTAGCATCTTAACATAACTTTAACATTGAGGCAGGTACGTTTGATCCTGGGGACCTGGATCAGCTTGGGTTTTAATTTAGTCCAATCTATGCTAATGATAAAACAGTGTTATTTATCAGCCCCATTTCGACTAGTTGGGTCCATTGAAACCACTGAATTTTGCTTGTGTCTGGAAGTTCAACAGAATGATCCATGTTCTGATACTCTGTTTATGTCTGTCCTCTTTATTTATTTATTTATTTTTTTTCAAATTTATTTATTTTCAGAGAGAGAGGGAGGGAGGGAGAAAGAGAGGGGGAGACACATCAGTATGTGAGAGAGACATCAATCGGTTGCCTCGCACATGCCTCCAACCAGGTACCTGGCCCACAACCCAGGCCTGTGCCCTGACTGGGAATCTAACCAGTGACCATTACGTTGGAAAGCTCACCCTCAGTCCTCTCAGCCACACCAGCCAGAACTATTTTATTTTTATTTTTTATTTCATTGAATTTATTGGGGCAATGTTGGTTAATAAAATTACATAGCTTTCAGGTAGACAATTCTATCATACATCATCTGTATGTTGTATTGTGGGTGCATTTTTCAATAGTTCTCCCTGAGGTAGTCTCCTATTCCAGATTGATTGTAAGAAATAGGTTTCCTACAAATGATTTTAAAGGATGTATGATCTGAAGAGAGATCATACATACACAAGGTCATTTATTTTCTTCCATCTTTGTCCTTGAATATTTCTCCTACTTTTTCTATTGGTCATAAAGTTGTTCTTTTCTAGCAAGTCCTAGATTTATCTCTACTTGTTCCCAATAGAGGAATGAGGAAGTGATATTAAATAGAAAACTATGGTATTGAACCAAATCAGAAATTCAGTAATTTTTCTGTAAGGGGCCAGATAGTATATGTATGGAGAGGGAGAGGGAGAGGAAAAGGGCAAGAGAGAGAGAGAGAGAAGAGAAGAGATTATACTAAAATGAGAAAATATCCCTTTAAGCTCCCACACCTGCATCTCGTACTTGATTCACAGAGCCTGCTTGGGCAGCAGACATTTCTCTATATGTTTGTTTGCAGAATGGCTTGGAATAAAACTGTAACTTTAACCGTTTGCATGAGCAGAAGACAGGATGGATCACAGTATAATGTGACAGCCATTTCATTTTCAATATTCACAGACTTGTTTGATGTTTTCGTCTGGTGCTATATAGAGAGTTTATGCCTTATCATACGCCGGCTGAAGTGGGCTGCATCTTCTCTTTTCCAGACTCTAGATTTAAGTTGATAAAGTCTGCAGATCACTGGCAGATTTACACATGCTGTTTGTCCACCTGGTGCTTATTCAAAACTGCTTCTCTCAAAGTGGACACTTGGCAGCAAATGCATTTATTCATTTTATCCTAGACAGATCCCCAGATGCTATCTTTCTAATGTTTGTAAATAATTCTTTGGTCTAACAGCAGTGGAAACCTAAGGCATTTTTCACATAGCCTTTAGCTCCTTTGCAGTCCAGAGAAGTTCTATACTAGAGTCAATCATGGATACTAAGCAAGTACCTAGCTTGGAAGCAGGTACAGATATTGGCTGAATCTCTATTATACACCCTGTGAGGTAGGTAATGTAATCCTAGACTAGAATATAATGAAGTTTCCCAAGCCTTGTGTAGCAAGTGGGCACCATTAGAAGAGAGTATTAATGAGCTCAACTGTAGTGTTAGCTGCACTCTCAACTAGCTGCTGTGACATCTGCAAGTTATTTTACCTCTCGAAGCCCAGTTCTCCATGAGAAAAGTGTAGGGCTATTGTTGTTTAAACCAGATAATAAAATGTTACATGTAAAGTGCTTAGCAAAGTATCTCACTCCAGAGAATGTGCTCAATAAATGTTTGTGACTATTACTGGATATTAAAGTAATAGATCCAATATGCAAATCCTCTTTCTTGTGCCTCCCCTGCCTTTGATCTTTAGCTACGCACCTGTTAGTGGTGTTTTATCTTGATTATTATATTTCTATGACCTTCGTAACATCTGCAAACCAAACTGGAAAGAAGCTAAGGCATTCTTAAGTTCAGAGTCCAATTTCAAAGCCTGGACAGCCAGGTGGGTGACGTAATCAACTTGAGTGAATTGGCTGCAGGGACATTGCCTATGTTCTGGGAGTTGTGGGCTCTGGAGCACACACACTCAATCTGAAAAATGGGAGCAGCTACTTCATTCTAGCAGATTGCTAGCGGATCAGAATGTAGGCCCTAAAGTGTCAGATGATGCCATTTTTCAAGACAAGGCAGAAATCGACACTTCATGTGAACTTTGCTAATGGTAAGCCGTTGGCTCTCAAAATGCTAAGAACATTGTGGGCAGACAAAACACATCCTCCAACTGGAGTTGGTACTGGGGCCATCAGCTTCAGAATTTTGCTAGATCAACCCTGACATGTGACTACCAAGGAAACTGAATGAAGAGCCGTAGATGAGTTGGTAATGTCACACCGGGCATTGGTTGCCATCCCAAGGCCACACAGTGAGCAGAATTTGGAGTAAAAGTAAGGCCCCTTGTACCACCATACCCCATCACTGCTGTGTTTTTGTTTTGGGAGGGAGGGGTTGATGTACGCATTTTCGTTTGGGCAATTCCTCCCCACACTGGTCAAGAAGCTAATTAAGGATAAGGTATTTCTTCTTAGTATTTGTGTCAATGATTATTCTAGAAGAAGCAACTTCTAATTTTTTTCTCGTTTAGTTGTTTTGGCCTAGGATTTGCACATCCAATGTAACAGACTTTATGATAATTCCAATATTTTCTTTCTAAATTTAGAATATTTCCATATTTATAAAATATAAAGCATGCTGTGTCCTTGTTTGAAATGAATTTTCAAGAGAAATAATGAGGATCATACTTTATCATATTGCAACCCTACCAAATAATCACTAAAACAATGCTTAGGTTGGATCCACCACTTATTCAGGAAAGTAAGAGAAATGGAAGACAGAGGTAAGTATGGGGCTCATGTGACAACTGTAGCTAGGCAACTGCTAACCACTTGATAAGCACCATCAGGTTTTATAAGAGTTCTATGAAGGCAGAGGAGGAAAGATGCCTAAGGACCTGAGGCTATGCGATCAGACCACATGAGAAAGATTTCATAGTTAGTAAGTGCTGGAGCCAGAAGGGAAAACCAAGTCTATTGATTATTGAGCCTAGAAGTCATAAATCTGTATGGCAATGGAGCCCTCTTTAAGTAAAGGGAAAGCAAAGAGGATAAACCTGTAAAATAATACCACAGACTCCTGTCTCTCTCCATCAATTCTTGATTCTTTGGCCCAGCTTATCTTCTTGGATTTTGGCTCTTTGAAAATATTGCTGATTTCCCTGGTGCCTGCTTTTATGGCTAGAATTTCCTATGGATTCACCACTCTCTTGAACATACATGTCATGCGTGTCAGACTTCCCTAGATTACGTAGGCTCATGCCATGATCCAACTTCTTTTATTCTGGTGTCTCCCAACGTCTCCCACGAATTCTGTTTCCCCTGGTGGTGTGCCGCCCACCAGTGACTCTGATTGTCACCACCGCCCTGGAAATTGTCTGCCTCATTTCTAAATAAAGGAAGAAAGAAGAAAGAAATTTTGGGAAAATAACTTCTCTGGCCTGTGTACTGGGAGCTGTTCATCCACCCTGTCTTCACTACCTTCTCCTGCCATATCATGGCAGGTATGTAGAGTGTGAAGTTGATTCAATACTTAGAGTACCACCAGCTCTGTTCTTAGTGGCTCATGGCTCTAGAATATCTAGTCTAGATATTTGGGCTATTGGACAAAATTTCCTAATTCCGGAGAAAGTCACAGGATAATATAAGCTTCAGAAAATGAAACATCTCCCAATAGATTGTATCGTGTAAACATAATGCCTTTCTTAGCACATTTGCCAAGTGTATCCCTGCCTTGCACTTTGGTGCTAGCTTTTCCCTCTGTTTGAAACATTCCCCTGCTGGCACTTTAGCTGGCTGGCAATTTTTCATTCATAGCAATTCCTCAACAAGATGCCTTGTCCTCCCATTATTTAAAAATAACAACAAAATAATGTTTTATTATATTATTCTGTTTCATTCTTTTATAGTACTTATCATTATCTGGATATATTTTATTTTGTTTATATATTTCTATATATATATATAGTCTATCTATCTATCTATCTATCTATCTAATTTCACCTAATCCTAAACTGTATGTGAAAAAGACCTTCTCTGTCTTGTTCACCACTGTATGTTTAAGTTTAGAATAGTACACGGCACATAACAGGCTCTCAATTAAAAAAAAGTTACATGGATGAGTGGATTAGCTTTGTGTCACCGTTTAATTATTCAGAAGTTTTAGTCAGAGATGTAGCGATCTGTTTGGAAACATGGGCTGCAGAAAGCACAGAGGGTATTGCATTATGTACAATATAAAAGTAGAGGCTCTTGTCACTGATAAATCTACAATGACAAGTGCTGGCGAGGATGTGGAGAAAAGGGAACCCTAGTGCACTGCTGGTGGGAATGCAGATTGGAACAGCCACTATAAAAAAACAGTGTGGCGTTTCCTCAAAACATTAAAAAAAGGACGTGCCTTATGACCCAGTGTATTCAAGAAGAAACCCAAAACACTAATTCAAAAGAAGCTATGCACCTCTATGTTTACTGCACTGTCATCCATAATAGCCAAGCCATGGAAGCAGCTCGGTGTCCATCAGTAGATGAGTGAATAAAAAAGCTGTGGTATATTTACATGACGAAATATCATTTGGCCATAAAAAATGAAATGTTACCAATTGTGACAGTGTAGATAGACTCAGAGGATATTATGCTCAGTGAAATACCATCAGTCAGAGGAAGACAAACACCATATGATTTCACTTGTATGTGGAAATTAAAGAACAAAATTGAAACAGACTCTTAGATACAGAGAGAGAAATGGTGATTGCCAGAAGGGCAGGGGTGTTGGGGTACAGGGTGAAAGAGGTGAAGGGACTAAGAAGCACAAATGGGTAGGTACCAGTCAGTCACGGGGGAGTAAGTAAAGCACAGGGAATGTAGTCAATAATATTATGATAACCATGTATGGTACCAGTTGGGGTTCCATACTATAGTATATTTACAATATACTTTAAATACTGTAAAGTGTATGTCTGTCTAACCACTAAGTTGAACACCCAAAACCAATACATAATAAATAATAATAATAATAATAAATAAAAATAGAAGCTGTCCTGTAAATAAATAAACTTTTATTGGATCTTGGATTATAAAACAAAGCAAGCAAACAAATGAAACCACAAACAGCAATTTTAAAGACATCTTGGGTCAAGTCAGAATGTTTAATATGTATTACATATTATATGGTAATATTAAATTAGTTTTCTTATTGTGATAATGGTATTGTGGATGTACAGGATAAATGTCCTAATTTGAGGAAATAAATGATGAATTATCCAAGTGAAGTGAGACACACACACACACATCTGGGGAGAGAGAAGATGCAAATGAGAAAGAACACTAATAATTAGTGAATATAGTGAAGTCAAGTTACACCATTCACTTTATAATTCTTTCAACCTTTCCCTATATTTGAATATTTACCAACTGAAAATTTGAGAAGAAATGTTTTTAAAAATTTCTGATATAAAGTAAGTAGTTACATTTTTGCCTGAAGTTTACTTTTCAGTATTTCTAGTGTCTGCTTGTTGACATAAAAAGGCTTGAAAGTGATTAAGACTTTTTTCTTTATTTTAAAACATTTCCTTTTGTGCCAAATATTAAAATGCCAAGGTGAAAAGCAACAAAATTTGTAGAAAGCTGCCTGTGACTCTTACTAACTTATCTCCATTTTAGTCCCTTTCTTTCCATTTTCTAGATGTACTTGAATTGTTAAGAGTTCTCTAATTTAGTCTAAAGGAGATGAGATTTGATCAAGCTTATGAAAACTCTTTTCTTCTGAGTTATCATAACACATAAATGAAGAGTGTCACCACCAAGGACAGTTACTTACCAGAAGACAAAATTAATTTCCTATCTCCAGAAGTGCACACTTTGTACACTCTGAAATAATTCAATTCAATAAACGTGTAAACTGGTAGACAGATATGAAATAACTAAGAACAATAAAAGGAAAATGCATCTCACCTTTCCTGTGTTTTTATGAGCATCTTTCAGCAGAGATAATACAATATTTGCCTCTAGGTCTTAATGTTCAAGTACACAGAAGTAATTTTAAAGGTTGCTAGCTCTGAATGCAGGTAGCTAATTATTGATTAGTAAGCTTTGCTCATTACAGGAAAACCGATTATCTATTATAGTGGCTTAAGACAGTAAAACAAAGGGACAGTTCATAATGTGTAGTCATGCATTTCACAAAAAAAGTTATAGCTGGAACTGGGGGTAAATGCATACTGTTATTTTACACTAGGTAGTCATTTTTAACCAAGGAACAACTGCACTGGGACGCACTTTTGTAACTGAGATTGTTTCACCTGATCTATTCTGTGGAAGATCAAGTATTAAAAATCATAGGTTCCTACCTTGCTAATCATGATTACAACATACGGGATTTTGTGTCATATTTTTTGAAGGTGATTTAGAGAGTTTCGGTGAATTCTGATGTAAAAATCATCATAATGCTGATAATAACTTAGTTAATAGTAACAAAAGGACAGACCATTGGTGAAGACATCTTACTAATAGCTATACTTCCTTAAGCTCTTCTTTTTTTTAAGAGATTTTATTTATTTATTTTTAGGGAGAGGGGAAGGGAAGGAGGAGGAGAGAAACATCAATGTGTGGTTGTCTCTCACATGCTTCCTACTGGGACCTGGCCCATAACCTAGCCATGTGCCCCCACTGGGAATTGAACTGGCAACTCTTTGGTTCACGGGCCAGTGCTCAGTCCACTGAGCCACACCAGCTGGGCTATCTTTCTTTCCTTATTACATCTCTCCCATCCTGTTCTTTCAAAGACGATGATTTTGGGGCTCTAAAACAATCCACTATTACACAGATATTTGCAAGTTCCCTGGTGTTGAAAACATTTAAACAGCATCTAGATGGTTGTCTCCTTTGACTTTAAACCCACATGTCCTCACCTGGAAACTCTTGCTTTTATTATTCAAACTGCTAATCTCACCTTTGCCCCCTTCAAGCATGGGGTGTGCTCCCGGCCAACTCACCTGCCAGTGGGTTCATGTGAGGAGAATGGTGCAGTGAGGGGGTGTGTCTCGATGACGCATTATATGGGCTGTAATTCCTTCACTGCAAGGTTTTCCCAAAGCCTCCTTTGCTTTGCTACCGGTGTGGATCACTGTAACAACCCACCACCTGTACCATGGTATGTTCGGGTGGCATTATCAGGAGGGAAAGCTGGAAATGAGAGTTGTCCCCTATGTCTTTTTTTTATTATTATTATTTGACTCTGTATCATTTTTAGATCCTATGTTTTTCAGGCTTCACTGGCTCTGTCAGTTCTTAGTTAGAGAAATCCAAGATCTCATTTTAAGCTGCTTCTTCCAGAGTCACAGGCACAAAAACATCCTAGGAGTAACATGAAGACCAGAAATGGTCCTGGACACTCCTGTGTACCCCTTTGTTCTTCACAGCTCTGCATTGCGATGATGTGGATGGTTACTAAGCTGATGACCCCCAAATTCCTGGGAATGACTTTAGGTAACCG
>PVJI01010102.1:0-62068 GCA_004026765.1 Micronycteris hirsuta
AAAGGTATCAAGGGAGTCACAGCTATGCCAGCTGGGCCATTTCTCAGACACTAGATGTAATCTGCCATTTCAGGATGCATTTTTCACCAAAAAATTCTTAACCAGACTCAAGTTCCTACTCCAAGTCCAGTTCACTTAAATTAGAAAGAACAGCAAAGACACGGCTGAATATAATTCATGGGTAAGCAATATAAATATCTATACTTCTTTTCAAGAAGATTATTATGATAAGATGTCATTCTTCCACATCTATCTTGTGATTTTGAAGAAGTATAGATTAATCAGCATCTGAGATGTGTGACAGCTAAGCACTGTCTGTGCCAATGGAGGTTTATGAGAATGTTCTTATTAGATTGATTGATAATGTTGGAACAGCTTGAAATGAGCAAACTGGAGCAGGAAGGAGTGTGTCATGCTGAAATGGAACAGCATAATTGGGCTGATTTTTGCAAAACATTCAGCACTGTCTGTTTGAGATCTGAAAGAGTAAATTGGCTTATCTTCCCCTCTGGAATTATTGAACTCAGTGTAACATTTTAGTTGCTGTGGCTATGATAAATATGGGCTTTGGAGAACAACTTAGATATCAGGTAAGGTTAATAATAAATCTAGTGTGCTCTGTTTTACTAAAGAGGAAAACCTTAAGCCTCTAGATTTTTAAACATTGTCTGACTCACCTAATTTTAAGGGTCTGTCTCATAGTGAAAGGACTCAGTGATGGAAAGAGCCAGCATGTGACCCTTATTTCCCAGATCCCACTCTGCTACTGCAGGAGTCATCTAACTTCTTTAGACCTTGCTTTGTCCTTTGTAAAGGTAGGGGTTTGTATTGACCAATCATGAGAAGTGATGAAATAAAAATAATGGTTATGGGTCTAGATTCTGCAGCCTGCAAATCCGAAGTCTGCCACTTCAACTAGATGTGTGATCTTAACAAGTTACTTAACAAGTGTAGGTTTCCCTATCTGAAATATGGGGATAATAATGGTAATACATTCCTTAGAGTTCTTATAAGAATTAAATGAGTTAATATAAACAAAGGGCTTAAAACAGTAACCAGTAGAGACTGGGCCATCTACAAAATTTAGCAATATCTTCGAGGTCTAATCCATCTTTGGAGGGCTGTCATTCTAATTTCAGTGAACTAAGTTTAATTATAGAAAGACGAGCAAAACCATCATCTTGTCTGTTATTGAGAAGCTTCTAATTCTTGCAAGTGTTTCTGTCTACCACACCCCTGGGATCTGTGCAGGCTGTTTTACCTCTTCCCTATCCAAGTTTCAAGTGAGGCTTAACACTCAGAATTAAATTGGTGGCTGCTGGACAAGTCCACACAGTTCAGCTTGGGATACACAGAAATGAAAGTGGACTTTTGTTCTGAGTTTTTTGCCTTTAGGGACTTCCACTTTGTGCTTATGTCCCCTCTATGCAAACCATTGGAAGGTCTTTCCACTGGAAATAAAATGTGAGTGACTTTATAAAATGGTGTTAGTACAGAACTGACTCTGACAATGTTCATTTCTACTTCTCTGATTTATCAATAATCAAGATGAACAGGCCATTTGTACATAATCACTTTTAATTTAGCCAAGCTTTCACATACTTTCTGATATTCCAGTTCTTACTATGTTGTATGATTTTTTTACAGGCTCTTTAGGATGTTACACAGGGAAACAAAATCTTAGGAGAAGAGAAAATGTTGATCCCACAAGACACATCATAATCATAGGTGTGCTTTTACTTTTAGTCTAGTCTAAGGATCAGCAAACTTTCTCTGTAAAAGGCAAGATAGTAAATATTTTCAGCCTTGCAGGCCAAAAAGTCTCTGCCAAACTCAACTCTGTAGTCAATACCTAAATGAATGTGGTTGTGTTGTAATAAAACTTTATATTAAAAAATCAATCAGTAGGCAGAATTTGGTTCACAAGCAGTAGTTTGTCAAACCCTGGCTTGTCATCATCCCCATTTCATAGATTAGGAAAGCAAAACATGGGGAGGTAAAATAGCTTGCTAAAAGCCACACAGCTAGAAAGTGGCAAAACTTGAATTCAAACACAGGCAGCCTAGCTTGCCAACTTTTAGCCACTACCCCCCAACCCCCGCCACTGACTGAGGGATTAACTCATCTCTGCCTGGGGTGCTCATCTCCTGAAATCTGCCTGATTTGTTCCCTAAACTCCATGAAGATTGGTTCAAGTATCACGTTCTCAGCGAGGGTGCCCCGGAAACCACCCCACTGTACCTCCTCTTTTCCCTCTAGAGCTTATCATCTTGTACTTACTATATAACTTACTCACCTGTTATGTTTGTTTCTCATCGCTTTCCTCCACCAGCCTGAAAGCACTATGAGGGCAGGGCTCTTTGTTTTGTTCACCATTGAATTCCCCAAGACCTAGAACCGTGCCTGGCCTATAGAAAGTGCTCATTAAGCCCTGGCTGGTGTAGCTCAGTGGATTGAGCGCGGGCTGGGAACCAGACGGTCCTGGTTCGATTCCCGGTCAGGGCACATGCCTGGGTTGCGGGCCAGGTCCCCTGTGAGGGCCATGTGAGAGGCACCCATACATTGCTGTTTCTCTCCTTTTCTGTCTCCCTCCCTTCTCCTCTCTCTAAAAATAAATAAATAAACAAATAATTAAAAAAAGAAGAAAGTGCTCATTAAGTATTCGTTGAATGAATGAGGTGTGCCTTTTCATCATGTTACTGGAACATATTTTGATACTCTTCAGGTAGCAATAAATAGTTAATATACCGAAGCAAAAGGAGAAAAGGGACTACTATACCTACCAACTGTTCAGAATTTTCTAAAAGTCCTGCTTTAAAAAACAGACCAGAATAGATAAATAAAACATAAAAATTATATAGGTTGTTGATGTGTTCAATCTTCTTAAAGATCTGTTGAGAAGGAGTGGCTGAAGAATAAAGAAAGGGAGAATTAGCAAATGTTATTCTGTTGAATTCATGAAGGAAGAACCTCTTTGAAGAGCCCAAACAAGGATGTGACCCCTACGCAAATACCCTTGGACTTGCTCAGAAGCTCAGGAAGGGGGGAGTTCCCTGTCACTGGCAATCTGTTTATTTTGGAGTTATAAAGAACTCGGCAGCCCTTCAGAAGTGTTGCTTGTGAGCCTGGTATTGCAATTTGTGCCATGCTTTGGCAACACAATGTGATTATCTGGGAACCATGGCTGTACTAATTATCCATAAATGACAACTGGCCACAGCAGAAATCAGTTCAAAGGAATTCAGCCCTGGCGTGGTTGATCTAAATGGTATGCCATTTTTCAGGCCTTAAGTTACTGATCTGGTCCATTCTTCTGCTTCTCACCCATATAGAGCCACAATTTAGCATCTGGCTTGTAAATACCTAGAAAAGACATCTTATGCATAGTGGAGTCACTTAATGATGAATAATTCAACACATATCTCTGAACAGTTTTTGGTGTCACTAAAACTTCCAGGTTTAAAAAGGGGATGCAAATTTAGTGTAATGATCATTAATGTTAATTATAACTGAAACTACCATGTATTTAGAGCTTGCTGGGAGCTAATAAGCACTGTACAAGATTCACTCACATTGTCTCATATGATGACTACAAACCTGAAAGCTGTCTTCTTCTTTGCTCCATCTTATTGTGAGGAAACTGAGAGTCAGAGATATTCTGAATCCTTCCAAAGACCTCATATTTATTTAAACCCAAGTCCTTACCATCACACCAGGGGGTCTCAACATTCATTGCCCCAAAATAAGAATCATCTAGCAATGCTAATTTTTTGATGAAGGTGCTTGGGCCCTGTTTCTTATGATCCTGATTTTGTAAATCTGCCTTACAGCCCAAAAACCTGCATAATTAAGAAGAATCAACTACCTAGGTCTGCAGGCCTTATTTTGAGTAGTCCTGCATCACTTGTTTCTGGCTCCCTTGGCCTTGGAAACTTTACAATTGGTTGGGGTTAAAGAGATGCTGCAATTAGAGACTAGTCTCAAGGACATAAGAAAACAATGTGGGAGAAACCAAAACCAAAATTATTTCAATCAATTTTAGTTCATGGGAAAATCAAGTCTGTTTGGAAAGATGCAATTCAGCTCAAAAGAATGACCTTTCTGAATAAATCACAGATATTAGATTGTTGATTTTTGAGTTTGTCTTTTGCTTCTTTTTTTCTAAATACAGAGACATATACTTCTGGTGGAAAGAAAACCTCTTTAGTTAATTAATGCTTTTGGTGACTTATTCTCCAGTTAATATAGATTCTATTATATTGAGACTTTTTATTTAGTTTGCTTCTTTTAAATTGGTTTGTGGTATTTGTGTTTCTTAATGGTAGTTTTAAATAACTTCTATGACTGTTTATATTATATACAGAATATTACACATAACAATGCATAATACACATAAGAATATACAGTGCATGCTCTGATGGTAAATAAAACTCATAAGTGATTGTTAATATCTCCTGACGCCATCATTTTAAAGTGATTCTATGTAATTTGGGTCAAGGTTTCTCAACCTCTGCACTAAGGAAATTTGGGGCCAGATGGTTCTTTATTGTGGGTGTCTGTCCTGTGTATTATACGGTGTTGAGTAGATCTCTGACCTCTACCCACTAGATGCCAGTAGCACCCTTCCCAGAGTCAAGACAGCTAAAAATGTTTCCAAACATCGCCAAATGTTCTGAGAGGGCAAAATGACCCCCAAGAACCTCTGTGCTATATACTTTTGTATCATATTGCTACCCTTCATTAATGGTGTTTCATAGTACTTCAGAATAAAAGGATATTTTTACAACAGTAAGGGCTGTTAGTCTATCCAGAAACATTAGGTAAGTTTCAATTTCATTTACATTTATGAAATTGAAACAAATTTGAAATCATCCACTTTCAGTCTTTAAAAAAATCGTATGATGACCACTTAAAAGACTAGATTCAGAGAGCCTTAAAATGAGCCATCTGATTATGAGATGAACAGTCACAGAAAATTGCTGGCCTGGAACACACATTTGAAAGTTCAGAAACAGCCAGAACCACATTGTGGGGTGTGCTGGTGGGCTTTGGCACTCTTCCGGGTTCTGGTTTCTTACTTTGTGGTCCATGTCATGAAGGTGACAAGGCAACACTGAGCTTTGTGTTCATGCCTAGTCCTGCTCTTACAGGGTCTGATGGATGAGTGTTGGTGTCATGGATTCCTTATTCCTTAGGTCCAATATTACGACATTTATTTTCTTCCCTCATATATAGGCATTTATTGGCTCACCACAGTCTTTGTTTTCAAAGACTATTTCTTAGCATTTTATTCAAATCCACAAGACATTCTCCCACATAGATGCAACATTACACAGCTTCGTTAGTTTCCAACTTCTTATTGAACTCATGATGTACCTGATTCATTTAGTCCCTTGATTGATATTTATTCTGTGACAATTACCATATTTTGCCATGTATAATGCACACCCACATTTTGGGCCCAAGCTTTCAGAAAAAAAAATCTTTCATTTTAATTTTTTAATTTAATTATTTATTTATTTATATTTAGATACTTGTTTTTTGTATTATAAAGGAATTTTAGCATTTATTTTTTAACATATTATGGTACAAGAAATTTTATGTAAAAAATAATCACAAAAAACAAGAACAGATACAAGGTATTTAAGGTATCACCCATCATGTATAATGTACATCCTTATTTTTCCCTCAAAAATTTGGGCAAAAAGTACACATTATATACAGCAAAATACAGTGAGTACCAGGTACTGTCTTAGGCACAGGAACACCGAGGTAAATAAACCAGACGAGCCTCTTGCCCTCATGAATCTAGCGAACATATATAGGTTATAATGCAAGGTCCTAAGACCGGGTCTCTGCCACATGGTAGTAGATACTAAATAAATGTGTGTAGGGTACTAAATGACCCTAATCTCTATATCAGAGTCAACAGAACTGTAGCAAGTGGGCCAAATCTAGCTTGCTACCTGTTTTGTAGGACCTGCCCCTAAGAATGGTTTTCACATTTTAAATGGTTGAAAAAAATGAAGAGAATAATAATATTTGTAACATAAAAATTATATGAGATTTGAATTTTAGTATCCAGGAGTAAAGTTTTATTGGAACTTTTGTTTGAATATGATTTGTGACTGCTTTTGTGCTTCATTGGCAGAGCTGAATAGTTACAACAGAGACCATATGACCTCCAAGCCTAAAATATTAACTATATGTAACTGTCTGTAATTTTTTTGTGAGAAAAGTGCCTCTAGAATTCCAGTCTTGAAACCTGCCAAGCTCAAAACATTGTTATTGGTTGGTACCTGCAGTGTGAAGCATCACGTTAGCACCAGGAAGTAGGAAGATACGGATCTGATGGGAGGCCAAGACTTGCCTTCTCAAGTGTCTGGGAGCATGCCCTCATCTAAACTCAATCTCCTTCACCTCGCCAACCTCCTTTTCTAATGATCCCTCCTACTCCTTCTGTATTCATCTCCTATTGCTGATGCAACAAGTTACCAAAAACTTAAAACATCACAAATTGAATACCTTACAGTTTTGGAGGTCAGAAGTCTGACATGGATCTCACTGGGATAAAATCAAAGGCTGTCTGGAGGTTCTAGGGGAGAATCTGTGCTTTGCCTTTTCCACCTTTTAGAAGCTGCCTGGCCGTGGCTGGTGTGGCTCAGTGAATTGAGTGCCGGCCTAAAAACCAAAAGGTTCCCAGTTTGATTCCTAGTACATGCCTGGGTTGTGGGCTGGGTCTCCAGTAACGGGCATGTGAGAGGCAACTGATCACTGTATCTCTCACACATTGATATTTCTCTCTGACTCTTTCTCTCTCCCTTCCCCTCTCTCTAAAAGTAAATAAACAAAATCTTAAAAAAAAAAGAGCTGCCTACATTTCTTGGCTCTTCTCCTCCATCTTTAAACCTAGCAGCCAAACATCTTCAAATCAATCTCTCTCTCTCTCTCTCTCTCTCTCTCTCCCCTCCTCTGCTTTTGGTGTCACATATCCTTCTCTGACTCTGCCACCCCTGCCTTCCCCTTGTAAGGACTCTTGGGATTAGGTCGCACCTATCTGCATAATCCAAAATAATCTTCCAGTCTCAGGATCCCTTAACTTAATCACATCTACAACATTCCTTTTGCTAAATTAGGTAACATATTCTAAGGTTTTGGGGATTAGGACTTAGCTATTTTAGGAGCAGGGGGGTATTATTCCATCTGCCACATCTTCTATCTAGTAACTCAGTGCTGTACTTCTTTCTGCCTCTGCAGAGCAAAATGCAGGCTGAAGGGCATATCTCCAGCTTATGCCCACCAGCCAGGATATTGTACTAGCTAAAAGCATAGACTTTAGATTCTGAATGTCAAGTTTAAGTCATTGTTGTTGTTGAGTGAATGAATAAGGATTATGGCATCACTGCATTTGTTCAATAAAAGAAGGTAGGACATGCTTACTCCTCAGTGTCTTAAAGCTAACATTTTGTTTTAGAAAGTAGCATCTTCATCATTATGACTATCACAGAAATAACCTTATTTCTTGTGGTGCATTTGTATCTTTCTTTGATGGTAGAGAACTTCTTGAACTTTTTTTTAGGAACAGAAGACTTAGTACAACCAAACTGAATGATGGGGTACAAACTCAAACCTAAATCTCATCAACCCTTGAGCTCAGTGGTTCTCAATCCTGGCTGCATGGGACAATGAATCAGGACACTAAGAATATGAATGCCCAACTGCATGCCTAAAAACTGAATCAGAACCTCTGGAAGATTATTAGTGTAATCTCTTTGCATATATTTGACAATTTTCATAATATAAAGGCAAATATATTTTAAACACAGAAGCAATCTGGCCTCCGGGGGCTCTTGGAAGAGGTAACTGAGGAGATATGAAACTTCATGGATTTGCCCAACAACTCTCCCAACACCCATCTGTGTAGTCCCATGGTAGCCACATCTGGGGGCCCCATTGTCAGTTGTAGTAACCTGGATAGAAAGGCAATGAGGCAGAGAGAGAAACATGTTTCTCAATTCTTTATTATGAACACCCTGATTCAAACCCTATGATAATTTGGATAGACATTGGTTGAATGTTTTGAGGAGGGTTCTTTAAACAAATAAATTTTAAAAGATGATGTGGAGTGAAATTAGAAAGGTGAATGCTTTAGACCAAGTAACTCATCATGAATCAACACTAAATTATCACATGTTTTAAAAACAACATAACTTTGAATACATAATGTTTTCAGTTATTCCTAGCCATTGTGTTGTGACATTTACTTGACACTGTAATTGACTCTGAAATTAGGCCTCTAGATTCTACAAATGTCTATATTGCATTAAGGACAAAAACAAAAATGGAGAACATTGTTTTATAACATTTATAGTAGTCACTAATACCTCCTAAATTTATCACAAGATACTCTGAATGAATATGGTTTTAGCCTATTTGTTGATTTTGTTAATTCTATAATTTCTTAATAATAGACCTAATGTATTTTGGCTTTTAAAAACCTGTTGAAATTCCATGTACTTAATTTGAAAAACAATCCTATTAAAAGAGTGGTGTAAATATAGATTGGGAACAATGAGAGAACTGGGACATAGAGGAAAATGCAGAATATTTGATATATTCATTACTGTTGAATGGCAGGGAGCAAAAGACAGTGAAATGGTAGAGGGCTGATGAGTGGGAGGGTGATAAACTGGAGCAGCCTATTTAAACCCTTCCAGGTCTATAGGAATTCTTTAGGGTTCACTTATTCAAGTTTGTGAAATATAATGATTAGGAGATAACTTGGTCTATTTCCCATAATCTAAACTGTATTTATGCCTGGCTGGTGTAGCTCAGTGGATTGAGCGCAAGCTGGGAACCACAGGGTCCCAGTTCAATTCCCAGTCAGGGCACATGCCTGGGTTGCGGGCCAGGTCCCCAGTGAGGGCCATGTGAGAGGCAACCACACATTGCTGTTTCTCCCTCTCTTTCTCCCTCCCTTTCCCTCTCTCTAAAAATAAATAAATAAAATCTTTTAAAAAAAACCAAAAAAAAACTGTATTTAATATGCTGCCCATTTGATAATAGGTGTCTTTGGAGACCCCTGTGAGGTCCCTCTTTGTTTATTATTTGATAACCTAGGAAAATTTTTTTTGCCATGGGCTAAGTATGGGTTTAAGAACCAATTGGCTGTGGAGACAATATTACCTCCTTTTAGAAACGATTCTTCCAAGGCCGGACTAATGCAGCTGCCCTGCTTTCAGGAAAATGCCACACTCATTACTCTTTCTGGGATTGGACCGTAGCTTTTTATTGAGCCATCAGCTGCTACAAGAACTAGTTTTAGGAAAAAATAACTCTATACATTCAAATCATTACAAATAGACCAAGGTTTTTCTCTCTTTTGGCCAATAATTCCAAATTTACTAAAGTTTAAAAATCTAAGAACTTAAGAATCACAGGCTGTGATATATAATGGACTAAGAGAGATTTACAGCATCACACTTCACCTTATTATGCTAAGTATATAGTCATTTGTAAACTGTTTCAAAAACTACATATTACTTGATTGCATTTGGAACTGTTTTAGTTGGGAGAAGAAAATGAAGGCTCAAGAAAGATGCAAGCTGTCCAGGTTCTGTTTTGCCAGATTTGGGAATGTATTTTATTTATTTATTTATTTATCTTTTAAAAATAAGACTATTGTCCTGGTGCTCATTCTACAAACCAAAAGGTCACTGGTTCCATTCCTGGTCAGGGCACATGCCTGGGTGGCAGGTTTGGTCCCTGGTTGGGGTGCACATGGAAGGCAACCAATCTGTTTACATCTCACAACAGTGTTTCTCTTTCTCTCTTTCTCGCCCCTTCCCTTCTCTCTAAAATCAAAATAAAAATTTAAAAAACTTAAAAAATATGATTACCATTTTAAGAATGTCAAAACTTGAACATTTTTCTTCTTTCCCCACAAAACCTAATTCTCCTTCTGCTCTTTCTTATCTTGATGATTAGCGTTCCACCTTCCCAGTTGCTCAAGATAGAAACTTAAGAGTCATCCTAGATGATTTCTTTCCCACTCAACCCCGGCATCCAGTTTGTTCCCAAGCATCTGTGTGGTCTGAGCATCTTCTTGTCTTTTCAAATTTAAATCATCATCTTACCTAGCCCAGCATCTTTTCTGATATCTACATCTTCGGCTTGGTCCCTCCCTCAATTCCTATAGAAATTTGTTTCCAATCTTCTTTCCTATATGGAAATCTGAGCATGTTTCTCTCTTACTGGAGATCACTTGATGGCTAGCCATCACCTACTGAGTAAAATCCAGTCTACTTTGCAATGACTGCAGAGAAGGCCCTCCAGGATCTGGCCCTGGATTCTACATGGCTTTGCCTCCTGCTCTTTTCCTCTTTCCAGCCTTGTAATTTCCCAAAACAAACCTGTTCTCTCAAAATCATTTGCCTTGGAAACCACTGTTTTTGCCACTGTTGCATTTCCACTGGCCAAAGCCTTGCATTTCCACTGGGCAAAGCCTTACCCATATTATTCAAGTTTCAAGTCTCCATTTAAACGCTGCCTTGTCTATAAAACCTTTCTTGATCCTCCAGACAGATGTCAAAGCTTTTCCCCCATTGCATTTGGTACTAATTTCTAGTATCACAATCTCTATGTGTAATGGATTGCATGTATTCTTTTTACCGAAGTTTAACTCCTTAAGGAAAGGACTGTGCTGTCATTTTAATAGTCCCAAGTCTAGTACTGTTCTTAGCCTGTATTAGGGGCCTATTCAATTTTGTTTGAATTAGTTAACCAGGAGGATGTAGTAAATAAAAATAAAATTTGTCTTCTAGAGCTTGGTTTATTCCTGCCATAAGCTATGATTCAGAGGTTGGCAAACTTCAGCCCACTGGCCAAATTCAGCTTTCCACCTTTTTTGTAAGTAAAGTTTTATTGGAACACTGCCATATTCATTCATTTATGAGTTGTCTATGGCTGTTTTCATGCCACAAAGGCAAAATTGAGTAGTTTTGACAGAGACCACATGGCCTATAAAAGCCTGAAATATTTACTATCTGGTCTTTTATAGAAAGAGATAGCCAACCCCTGCTAAATAAAGATAATTGAGTCCATTAGAGTTCATATTTTTTTAAATGCTTTTAAATAATAAGTATGCAATTCCATTTTGACACCTCAAATAGCTGTTGTCTCCCTTAGATACCTAAACTTCACAGTTAAAAGTCATTGATTCATCTGGAACTCCCCATTTGGAGGGGGAAACAATTCACTGATACTGTACCTCATGATGCGCTAAGCTTAAAGGGTGTGAGTGAGGGGTATACCCAAGGCCTGAGTCCTCAACTCCTAACTGTCCAAACTTGTGCTTAGTCCAGTTTTATCAAAAAAAAAAAAAAAGAGAGAGCAAGAAAGAAAAAGTCCCAAATGTACTGGATCTGAAAGAATTTTTTTAGGTCAACAAATGTGACTAGAGCCTACCCACTTTGCCTAGACTTGCTCACTTGCTCCCCTCCCTAGACTCATTCCCACATCCTGCTCCCTTAGCCCCTCCTAAGCTCCTGTTAGTCTTCATCATTTTTATCTTCTGGTGCAAAGTCATATGTGTGAAGGCAAACAAAAAGCCCTCACTTCCTTTAACTACTGCTCAGAGATGGACTTCTATGTAAGGGCTTTTCTGGCTGCTGTAACTAAAGCTGTGCATTCTTGCTCTCTATTCACACTGGCAGCCCCTTCGCTGCCCTGTGTTCCCTCCCTAGCAGTTACCATTCTTTAACACACTATGCCCTTTACTTACATCATCTACTTCCCTCCCCTACTAGAGTATATCATCTCTATCTTTTTAATTAGTGAATAAATAAATAAATAAAATCCCAAATAAAGAGTGAAAACATCAAAGCATTGAAAGAGTATCATTCACTCTTTGGAATGAACATTCTAGGCAGGATTTTGCTGCCAGTAAGGAACAAGGTATTTTAAGAGTTGCCAGTGCCAGCCTTTCTGTCTCCCTTTCTAAAGGTGAGTGATGAGGATGGTAAGGTCTTATGGGATTCCTTAAGTGCCCCATACATCCGCTACAGATCCTTGGCAATGCCTGCAGGGGCTAGCATTGTTCCTTTCTTTTGGAACTTTTCTTGATTTTTGATGAAACAATAGGTAATTTTTCAAAGCTCTTGTGCCCTGGTTGCTATCTGTAATTCACAGCAAGTCGCCTTCAGTAAGAGGACATTGGGTCTCAGAGGATTGTGAAGTGTTGGTTTGTAGGCCATCACTGTCTCACTGTCTGCATCAAGGGTAGAGTCATTCACTCCCAGAGGACATCAGAGGTGTGTGTGCATACACACAAATGCAGTCAGGATTGTGAGAATCTTTGCTTTGAGTCTTTTTTTAAATTACAGAATTGGTTTTTATTTCATTCTGGGGTTTTTTGTTGTTGTTGTTATGCTACGGGAACACCCAAACTGTTGCCTCTATGCTGCCATCTTGGCCAGAACTGCTTTGATTCTTTGATGTGGATTGTTTGATCGTCGAATGTCTCATGTCTCTAAAAATATATGCAGTTCTTATTGATCATATCTCTGTACTTATTACAATCAAAATATTTCATTACAGTGTTGTAAATATAAACTCAGAGTTTACAGTTTTGCATAGGGTTCAAAGGCATTAAGGTTTTTAGCTTGAGTCCTGGTTGGTTCCAAATCTTGTAAATTTTATGATATAGGAGAAATTACTTAACCTTTCCAAGCCTCGATTTTATATATATTATATTATATTATTTGTACTATATAGTGCTATATTAATATAATGTATCATAAGGAGAGAGAGTGCCTGACTTACTATGGTTCACCTTAAATTTTTTTTTAATTGTTCAAGTACAGTTTTCTGCCTTTCCCCCAACCCCAGCCCAACCCCCAGCCCTCCCCACCTCCCTCCCACCTCCCCTCCCCTGTTATTGTCCATGTGTCCTCTATAATTGCTCCTGCAAACCCTTCACCCTTTTCCCCTAAAATTCCCTCCCCGCTCCCCTCTGGTCATTGTCAGCCTGCTCTCAATTTCAATGTCTTTGGTTATATTTTGCTTGTTCATTTGTTTTGTTGATTAGGTTCCTGTTAAAGGTGAGATCATATGGTATTTGTCTTTCACCGCCTGGCTTATTTCACTTAGCATAATGCTCTCCAGTTCCATCCACGCTGTTGCAAAGGGTAAGAGCTCCTTCTTTCTCTCTGCTGCATAGAATTCCATTGTGTAAATGTACCACAGTTTTCTGATCCATTCATTTACTGATGGGCACCTAGGTTGCTTCCAGCACTTGGCTACTGTAAATTGTGCTGCTATGAACATTGGAGCACATAGGTTCTTTTGGATTGGTGTTTTAGTGTGTTTAGGATATAATCCCAGCAGTGGAATTGCTGGGTCAAAAGGCAGTTCCATTGTTAGTTTTCTGAGGTAGTTCCATACTGTTTTCCATAGTGGTTTCACCAGTCTGCATTCCCACCAACAGTGCAGTAGGGTTCCCTTTTCTCCACAGCCTCTCCAGCACTTGTTGTTTGTTGCTTTGTTTATGATGGCCATTCTCAATGGTGTGATCACCTTAAGATTTTTTTGACATTGTGATGCTATTAAAGTAGAAACCATACTTCAGATTTTCTACCTTGATCTTTTCCTGGGCTAGTGATACGCAGTGCAACACCCTCTCATGATGCTGGGCAGTGGTGGCCGCAGCTGCCAATCAGCCAGGGATCAGAAGGGTAAACAACTGATACTCTACAGTGTACCGTCTTGCTAGCATTTTTTTGATATTGTGTTCTGAGCTTGTTTATTTATTTATTTTTATTTTTTATTACTTTATTGTTGTTCAATTACAGTTGTCTACATTTTCTCCCCTCCCTTCCTCCCCACCCCATCCAAACCCACCTCCCTCCCTTGCTTCCACCCTCCCTCTTGGTTTTGTCTATGTGTCCTTTATAGTGGTTCCTGAAAGCCCTTCTCCCCACAGTCCCCTCCCCCTTCCCCTCTGGCTATTGTTAGATTGTTCTTGATTTCAATGTCTCTGGTTATATTTTGTTTGCTGTGTTCTGAGCTTGTTTAAAGTAGAATAGGCAAAGCTATGATTTTTGGTATGTTAGGTGTATCAAATGCATTTTTAGCTTATGATATTTTCAACTTACAATGGGTTTATTGAGATGTAATCCCATTGTTAGTTGAGGAGCATATATTATACATAATATATGTATACATATATTATAATGTATCATAAATATATATTATATATTTTAAATGTACTAAATTATATTATTATGTTATGTTATTACATTACTAGATATTATATTAGATAGGGTCAAAAGCGGTAACCCCCTCATAAGGTTGTTGGAGGGTATAACTAAAAATCCCTTGGTGCAGTCACTGCTACATTGTAGCCTATCAGTACATTCACCCTGTATATCTAGTGTGCATCATGGCCAATTAGCAACAGGTTTTCCTGTTACTGAGTACAAAACCAAAAAGTTTCCATAAAAGACAGGATGTAGGACCCTCGAAGCACCTTTCCACATAGTTTTCTTTGGCCTAGGATGCATCATTATATGGCATCAGATGACCCAGAAGGTGTTTGAGCTTGTGATGTTTGCAACTGAGAAAATCTATGGTTAACTAGGAGTGGATTTGATATTAGGGATTGAGAGCCAATTTTGGAACAAAAAGGTGAAGTTTGCTTAACTTCATTACTGACTGAGAGAAGATGAGATCTGTGAGATATTCATGAACTGTGTAACTCTTGCTGTTTTTCCCCTTGGTCTGCAGGGGGATTTCACCTGGAACAGCATGTCGGGCCGCAGCGTGCGTCTGAGGTCAGTCCCCATCCAGAGTCTCTCAGAGCTGGAAAGAGCCCGGTTGCAGGAAGTGGCTTTTTATCAGTTGCAGCAGGACTGTGACCTGAGCTGTCAGATCACCATTCCCAAAGGTAAGGCCCTATCTGTCATTCCATCAGGGAACACTGCAACAAATGTCTGCTCTCTCAGAGCCATAAGCTACAAAGTCATCTCGTACCCAACGTGACACAGGAAGGAAACTATAGCTTCCTAATCCTTGGGTGGTGTTAGTGTCCATTTTGAAAGACATGTTTAAAAGGGGTAATTTACATGTCAACTGATGTGTTGACTTAAAGGGAAGGACAATTTAGGGCATTAAAAAGGAAAGCTGTGTGTATCTCAGCAGTCTACAAGGCTTCACAACAACCAATTAGAAGTTTCAGAAAGGTCAACTTAAAAGGTTAGAAGAAAAACCTTGTCTATCTCAACATGATTTCAAAATAACTAATTGAAAAAAATGTTTTAACAATCTATTAAGCTTGTCATTTGACCTTATGCAAACCGTGAATCAGGGGTCATACCAATGTTAACTCATTTTTATCTCATCCTTCACCTGCCATGTCTATGTGGGGGTTTACCACTATGACCCTAGAGAAAAGTCAGGCCTGGTTGTCTAATGTTTTTACAAACACACATCCTGATGCTGGTAAAAACAAAAAGCATGCATTTAAAATCCTTTAATCTGTAAAAAGTCTGCTTCTGAATGTCTATTATCTTCCATGAGGGTACTTGACATTTTGTATTAGTGTGTAGCAGAAAGATAATTGGAGATAGAACAAAAAGCTATGATGTTATACAAATAGAGTAAACCTGTCATAATAAGCAACAGTGGCTAGCATGCCTGAAATTTAAAGGAAAACAGGAAAGGCATAACAAGCATCCAAAAGCTAGACGATTGTTTTGGAGGATTTCTGTATCTGCAGAAATTCTACTTTGTTTTCTTTTACTAGGGAGTGAGGGGATGAATCCTGAATATTTATTTGTAAAATAATCACACACACACACACACACACACACACACACACACATACACATACACACACACACACAGATATATGGTTCTCAACCAGGGATGGTTTTGCCCTCCACCTCCACGTGAAATCTAGCAATGTCTGGCAACACATTTAGTTGTTACAGCTTGGGGAAGGATGCAACTGACTTCCACTGGGTAGAAGCCAGGATGCTGTTAAATATCCTACAGTACACAGGGCAGTCCCCCACAACAAGCATTGTCAGGTCCCAAGTGCAGTGGTTGAGCAGCCTTGCTATACACAAGGATATGAACTCACAGTCTGCCAACAATCATGCTGGTGGTGTGGTTTTCTTGGCTCATCTGTGGCTCATGGAAAGGGCACTCGCTTGGGAGTCTTAAGACCAGAATTGAAGACTTGTCCCCTCACTCCCCCCAAGTGTGAGCTTGGGAAGTTTGCCTCTGCAGTAAGAAGCTCTATTTTATTGACCAGAAACAATAGCGCAGAAACACTGACCATACAGTTTTCATTGGATGGTGACTCTTGGGCTGCTTCTATCCTTTGAGCTGGAATCTGGGACTCTGCTAGAGGTCTTGAGAGTTCAGGAGAAGGAACAGGTAGATGAGAGCAAGGAGCTGCCTTCCCCTCTCCATTAACTCACTACGTGGTCCATTTGGAGCCCAAGAGTCCTAGCTCCCTTTCACAAGCGCAGATGTTCTTTGAGTTCCAGAGGAAGGAAGGGAGGGAGGGAGGGAGGAAGGAAGGAAGGAAGGAAGGAAGGAAGGAAGGAAGGAAGGAAGGAAGGAAGGAAGGAAGGAAGGAAGGAAAAAGTTGCTGTTGGCAGACCCAATTTATAGTGGAAGGAATGATGAGTCTGAAGAGTTATGTGAAATCTTGATTGCCTGCACATCAGAGAAGATATCACAAAACAAATATTTGTAGCTTTGTTTTTAAATCCAGTTAATTTGATGTTTCTCTTTGTTCCTGCTTTTAAAGATTCCACTATATAAATAACCTTTACCAAAGAGACAGTTTTATAAAAGTTGTCTGCTGGGAATTCTGCCTTCATTGCTTATTTCTAAGACTATGTGCTTCACATTCAGGAAATGATTTGCTTCATTAAAATGTGAATGCTATAAGAATTATTTTGATATTTTCTATCAAAGTGGGAACTAATGTTTTATAAATACTTTTTAACTTATGGAAGAGAAAATGGATTGTGTGGCAGGATGGAAACAGACATCACCCAAGAGTTCTGCAGCTATTATTTTGAGCAGATGATTATAGACATCAAATATTTACCAAGATCCTTCAAATGCATAGCTAGTGTTGAGTGCTATGACGGCTGCTTTGGCCTGAGGGTGACCACTTGGTTCCATGAAAACCCTCAAGTAGAGGTTCTAAGCAGAATCAGACTCACTATGTGAATTATTCACTCAGAAAAATAAATACAGGGGGCCCAGAACCTAAAGAAATGACACCAAGCCTAATAAGACAATGGGTATAATAAAAACAGAAGCATACTCAAGCTCACATTTCTGCTCTTTGTCACTTTAGGATGATCAGAGGGATTTATTTATGGGTGTCTGTTTGGAGAACCCTCTCCCTCCATGAGACTGGTGCCTGTAGGGCTTAGATAAATAATATTATAGCATATTCATCAGCTTCTTGGATTCACTGTGAAGGAGAAAGAATAGGATTGGGGGATTGGAAAATTACTGAGGTGATTTCCTATAGTGGACTGCAGGCGTGAGATCCAGAGCACAAGTAGAGACTTCAACTTCCTCTCGAACTACAGTAATAGATGCACATTGGTTATATGGGTCCAGATGCAGGTAAATTAGAAGATGATGGAAGAGCATGTGTAATTTCACTCCAGACTGTCTCTGCACTCTTAACGAAATAGTAAGCGATTTCATATGCTAGGATTGAGGGTGGACAGGAGGTACTGGAGGTCTGAGGGAAAAGGAGATGAGTGGAAGAAAGGGGATCTGATCGAACAGCAATGTTGCAGGATTGTAGGGCATTCCAGAAGCTTTATTTGATATCTGTATCCAGGAATTTAAATTGCAAAATAACCATCCTGGCAGCTAAACACTACTAAAGCAAAATACATTATTTTACACTTTAAATTCTCCAGGTCTGGTTAATCCAAATCTCTTGTCACTAGAGTTAGGACTTTCTAGTTGAGTTCAATGGTAGTAGAGAGGGACATAGCAGTGGAGAGTATATCTCTGGTAACCATAATAATGCCCCCCCAAATATGGCCATGCCCTTGTCCCTGGAACCTGTGAATATGTTACCTCACATACTGAAATGAACTCCGTAGATGTGATTAATTAAAGTCCCTAAGATAGTGAGACTATCCTGGATTATCTGGGAGGGCCAAAACTAATCACATGCATACTTAAAGGAAGAGAAACGTTCAGCGATCTGACTAGGTGTAGTGTTGCTGGCATTGGACATGGGTGAAGGAACCACAAGCCAAAGAGTGAAAGTAACCTCTAGAAGCTGGAAAAGGCAAGGGAACAGATTCTCTCTGGAGCTTCTAGAAAGGACTGCAACCCTGATGACACCTTGATTTTAACCCAGTGAGACTCATTTCAGACTTCTGGCCTGCAGAAATGTCAGATAATAAATTTGAGTTATTTAAGTACCTAAATTTGTGGTCATTTGTTGTAACAGTGATAGGAAACTAATACAGTGTCCAGCGGAATGATTGTAATCCCAGACCATGAAATCTAAATTGAATAGAAAATGGAAGTTAGGAATAAATGTAAAAGACTTACCTTTTTTAATAAGAAGAATCTATAAAATGAAGATGTCAATTATGTCATTAATAATCTATAAACTGAATGTGATTCCAAAAAAGATACCAACAGAATTTGTTTCTATAATAAAAATAAATTGATCTAAACATCATATGGGCGAATAATTATGTGACAGTAGAAACGGAAAATATGAAAAAGGCCTAATGAAAACCACATCCTCTATCCATTTATTAAAATGTCATAAAACTAAAGCAAGTAAAAGAGTATTGTACTACTTCACAATAGACAGATCAATGGAGATAACAGAGTTCAGAAATGAGCTAAAATAAATATGAGAACTATGCCATGATAAATATCACATTTCTTGTCATGGGTAAATGATGGATTATTATTGTATTTGCTACATTGAGACAACCATTGAGGAGAAAAGGCTAGATTCTTACCAAGAATCCTTACTCCTTACATCTATATAAATTGATATGAAAGAAAGATTTGAAGATGAAAAAATGAAACTGTAAATGGACGAAACCAAAACATAGCTGGATATTTATATATTTTTGCATTGGGGAAGTCACTACTCAGAAAACATAAAAAGAGTGATGCATTTCACTACACTAAAAAAAGAAGCATCCATGTTACCAGCAAATAAATAAATAGGAATTTACAGCACATGTAACAAAGAAAAGGATAACTTCTCTACTATAGGAAGCTTTGTTACAAATTAATCTGAGAAAAAATAATTAAAATATAGATAAGTTACAGACAGCTCACAGAAAAGAAATATAAAGGTTTATAAATATTTGAAAAGATGCTCACCCTTATATTCATTACAGAAATGCAAGCTAAACTCCAAGGGGATTTTTTTATATTAGAATGGTTTCAAACATTGGATAATATCCTTTGTGAGAAAACAGACACTATATACTGTTAGTAGGAGTCAAACTGTGGTGGCAACTTGCAAGGCAATTTGACAACATGTACCTTTTAAGTGGCCTAACACTAAGAGTGTATATCACAGATACATATGTGTATTACTTGAAGTAGGGTAACCACTCTGTGCTTTAACATTATACAAGTTTCTTTTGTGCTCAGGCACCATCCAGTACACGTTGGCCATGGGATTCAGGAGAGTGGACTCTGCTACAAGCAGTTATTCAGGGACCTAGCTTCTCACATATTGTGGTTCCTCGCTCCTCTATATATATTCAGCCACGAGACACACAAACTAAAACCTAATAACTTTTCCATAAACCTTATAAGATGACTGGTGAGCTTGATTTATTGCCCCTGCTAAACTTAAAATATTTTGAAAAGGGACTTTAGAAGATGCTATAGATATACCAGATGATCTCACTGATAAGTGGAGCCTAATCAACAAAACAGACAAGCAAGCAAAATACAACCAGAAACATTGAAATTAAGAACAAACTGACAGTAACCAGAGGGGAGGTGGGCGGAGATAACGGGGGGTCAAGGAATATGTATAAAGAACACATGGACAAAGCCAAAGGGGGTAGGATCAAGGGAGGGAGGTGAGAATGGCTGGGTAGGGGGGAGATGTGGGGAAAATGGAGACAATTGTACTTGAACAACAATTAAAAAAAAAAAAAGAAACCCCAGGTTTAAAAACAGAAGAAGAAGATGGTATAGAGAACCTAGATAAATGTTTAGTGGTAGAAATCAGGAGGCCTTTGGTTGGGGGGGGATTATATCTATCAATAGAGTGTTTCCTGTGAGTCTGAGACTGCCCCATGGAGGTATGGAATGTTTCTACGTGGTCAAAGGCTGCCCTTGGTATAGGTTCTTGGATCAGACTTTCTACTCTCTAGCTGGCCTGATCCTTAACAGTGGAACCAAGATACACATGAGGAGAGCATGGTTGAGAAATTAAGCAACACCTAATGGCCTGCATGAACTTTTCATTTATTCAAAACACATGAACAGAGTACTATTTATATATCAGGTAATATGTTAAGCTCAATTAATATTATTTTGATAACATTTAAATACAAATGGTCTAAGGCAAGGGTTAGCAAACTGGCCTGCTGGTCAAACCCAGCTCACCATCTGTTTTTGTAAATAAAGTCTTATTGAAATACAGCCATGCTCATTCATTTTCACATTGTCTATGGCTGCTTTCATGTGACAATGGCAGAATTTAGGAATTGTGACAACCCATATGTTTCACAAAGTCTCAAATGTTTAGTATCTCCTTTATAGGAAAAATTTGCTGACCTCTGATCTAAAATAAAATGAAAGAAAGTGACTGATTTCTGCCACAATCAGTAAAGCAGGTTAGTGTAGGCAATGTGGCTTAATCTCATTATATTGTAAACTAAATATTTAAAGCCCATTGATTCCATAGGAGGGAAATGCATATTTATTTATTTACTTACTTACTTATTTTTATTGTTGTTCAAGTACAGTTGTCTCCATTTTCCCACCACCACTTTCCCCTGCCCCACCCACCCCACCTCCCACCCTCAGTTCTACTCCCTTTTGGTTTTCTCCTTGGGTCCTTTATACATGTTCTTTGTCGACCCTTTCCCTTCTTTCCCCTGTTATCTCCCTGGGAAAGGACCTGAACATATTTATGTGTTGTTTAGTGTTCTTTTTCACTCTCTTCCTTCAGTTAATTTCTGATATCACAGTTGAGAAAGGCTTTGTTTATGTATTTTGAAAACAGTATTGTGGAATGAGGAATAGCTGATGGTTTAAGAAAATGTGGACAATGGCCTAATAAAAGTACTCTGACGCCTCAAAATTGCTCAATTATATGGCTTCCTTATAAAGTGGTCCCTCACCATTGTCCCTTAGGCAAAATAAAACTCAAGTAAACAACTCAGTGAAATCAAGAAAATGATATTTTTGGTAGGCTAACACTGCAGTTGTCTTTGGTTTGTGATTTAAATGTTGATTTAAAAAAATAAGGACAACCTGGTGGGCAAGGAAATTGAGCTTGGGTGTTTGTATAACAACCTTAGAGAAAAAAATATAACTATCTTTTTCCTATGTTATTCTTGCTGGCAATGTTCAGCTGAAGAGGTAATGTGCTAGAACTGTTCATTAAAGCTTTTTTGTATAAATAAAAATGAAGTTGAAACCTGAAGTAAAATCCTTGACTCCACTATAAGTACCAAATAGGGTAATCAAAAAATGTGAGACCACCGGGCTTAGAGGCCCTCAACAGATGTTTCTATTGCGTGACCTGCAGGGCTAGTTGTACCTTCTATGCTTCCACAGTTACCTTTTCTGTGACCTTCTCAGAGGACTGTGATTTCCCATCGGGTGAAGCTGTATCTCATTTGTCTTTGAATCTGGAACTGCCCAATAAACCACTGACCCTCAGAAAATCATTGAGAAAGTGCATGAATTTGTGTATGTATGCATCCATATTCTCCTTTAAAATTAAGCTCCTTCCTTCACTCTTCCCTATCTCTCTAAAGAGCATCAATCACCTTTCTCTCATTTTCCCCAATATCCCCAGTAATGATTTTGAAATAATCTTAATGCTTTCACTCATGCCCAGTTTCCAACTGTGATTGATGATCTCATAGGGTTGATGTGAGGCTTAAATTAGGTAATAACCGTGATGAGCTTAAAACATTTCCCAACATCTTATATACTCTCAATAGAGGTTATCCATCACCATTATCATTAATATTATCATCATCACCATCTCCATATGGCTTTGCCCCTCAAAGCAAGATACTTTGTCACTATGTCTCCCCTTAACAATAGCCACAGACCCTCCCCTGCTTTGCTCAATTCACGGTTTCCCGTCCATACCTAAAACCACCGAGGCTTAAAGTCTATGAGTTAAAGATATTTGATTCCTTTCTTACCTGTTCAGTATAAAACAATATGTGTCAAAAGAAAGTAGATAGCATTAGCCACTTACCTAGGCCCAAAATCACACCTTGTGTATACACCCTTGTCTGATTCTACCTTTTGACCTTGAACTATGAGCTTTCGCTTTAAAATGACTAATGATGAAATTCCCACAATTTGGGGTTGAATATCCTTGCGTTTACAATCCAGGTATTTCTTTGGGATAAGTGATTTCTGTCTTTTTGTTCTCCTACCTACTCTCTTTCCTATATACTCCAGGGAAGAAATATAGCTTAAGAAAATGAGTGGCCAAAAACCATTTTACTTGCTCTGATATTTGAAAATTTTGTCTCTGCAAATGCAATGCCTACCTAGTCTAAGTCAAAAATGGCATTTTCAATTTAAGGAATGTGCAATAAGAGATGCAATTTCAGGAGCCTGGAAAGACGGACTAGCCCCTCGCTTAGGAAAAGATAACAGCAAGTTTGTCCCACTAGAATATGAGCTTATAGTTACAGTTTTTGTTTGTTTTTAACTCATAGCACTTGAATGTGGAAAACATGACTGCAAGTAAAATATCCTTCTAGGGCATAATTTGATCATGAGCAGTTATTACAGCAAGCTGTGGTTATGGAAAAACCATAGTTGAGCTTTTAAGCCAATGGCATTCAAGCTATGTGATCAGCTTCCCTACCTCACATTTTGGTAAAACAATGAGACATGCTCAACAAATGAAATATCTCAACGATTTTCTGTAATAGAAAAATACTTGTTTAAGATTCAAGAATCTACATTTCTCTCTTGAAGAAACATTTCAGAACTAATTACCTTGACAAAATAATTTATACAAAACAGAGAAGGCTTCTTAGTGTTTAATGTAGCTGGAAACATGGTGACCTCCAAGACTTGACTCCCTTTGCAACAGTAAGAGAATCACAGAATGTTCTTATTTTCTGACCACAACTTTGATAATTTCACCACCACTTCAACATGTAAACTGTGGGGATTAGTACATTTCACAAGTACTTTGGGGAGCCTCAGCTCTAAGGAGAGATGTCTGTATTGCTTAAGAATACCATGAATATTTTCTACCCTGAGAAACATAGACACTTTGGAAACACATTTTGAAAAAAATCTAACCCACAAGGTGCTAGCATGACAGAAAAACTGTGTTTAATTCATTAGGATTTACACCAAGAGAAATGACTCAATAACCATATTTTTACTTGCTTTTTATTTCAATCAAAGTTAATGAAAGAGCGGCTAAAGATAAGGTGATATATAAGTGAAAATTTTGACCTATGGATGTGATTAAACAGCCAACATTCTATGGCATGTAAGATTTATTTAAAATTATATATATAATTTGAAGATATATATGTATATATCTCCAAAGTTGACTGAATGATTCGCCAGTTTGTGATTGAATACATTGTTTTCCACTTTTTTCATGTACATTGTTTTCTTCCAGAATTCTTATTTGTCACAATCTTGAGCCCTAGTTCCCACTAAATAAACTATCAATCCACTCCCAAATTTGTCATTTTCTCACCTTTTTCATATTTTCCAATAAAGTGCTTGCTTATTGAAAGGTTAGATTACTGGGAATAAAATATTCAGAGGCTTAGAATAAGAGAGGATTTTCTAGACTAAGTAATCACCATGTGATTTATTGGGGAAAACCCCTAACAAAATTCAAAGGTCATTTGTTACCATGTCTCTGGTTCTATTTTTCTTGCTTGTTTGTTTTGTTGATTAGGATCCACTTATAGGTAGATCATATGGTATTTGTCCCTCACCGCCTGGCTTACTTCACTTAGCATAGCATTCTCCATTCCCATCCACGCTGTCGTGAAGGGTAGGAGCACCTTCTTTCTTTCTGCTGTGTAGTATTCCATTGTGTAAATGTACCATAGTTTTTTGATCCATTCATTTACTGATGGGCACTTAGGCTGTTTCCAGCACGTGGCTATTGTAAATAGTGCTGCTATGAACATTGGGAACAATGCTACGAACTTGGGGAACAAGTTCTTTTGAATTGGTTTCAGGATTCTTAGGGTATATTCCCAGCAGGGAAGTAAAGAACAAACCAACAATAACCAGAGGGGATGGAGGAGGGGGATAATGGGGGAAAGAAGGGGAATGGTCAAGTCAAGGAAAATATATAAAGAATCCAAGATAAAGACAATGAGGCAAAGGGAGCTGAATGTGGGAGGTGGGGGTGGGTAGGGCAGGGGAGAGTAATGAGGGAAAATGGGGACAACTGTAATTGAACAACAATAAAAATATTTTAAACAGGAATTAATGGGCAAAATGTATCTAGAAAACTGTTAAGTGAACAAGTTACTACGAGGACTACTAAAAAAAATTAAAAGGTCCCAAGAAGGGTAACTCTTCATTGTTTAAGAGTGAACTCAAACATTAGTCTTCACAAGCAGAGTTGGGGACAGCCTTCTCACTTTTTACCTACCACCTAGTAAATGTCTCTACTGAAGCATTTTTCATTTTTATTTAATAAGGTTTTCATGTATCTCATGTGAAATGTGTACTTAATCAACACTAGAAGGAGGGAGAGATGGAACAATGGGTGGATCAATATATGAGGGATGAGCCCATTTTCTAGCAGAAGATGCCATGTAAACAGGTAACTATTATAGTGTAAATAACATTCCCAAGCCAAGGAAATTGATCATGCTTTGTGGTGCAACATCCCTGGACACTTTTAGAATAGAGAAGAGATCCCTGCTTTGGCTCCTTTCCTAAATCTCTGGGGTTAAGCCCAGTTCAACTCTTACATCAGAGTATTGTACTAGTCCCATTGATTCCACCATCCAGGGCTTGCTGCCAGGTTTCCTGCCAAGAAGCAGAGGTGGCCATTTTCGTGGTAATTACTTCCCTCTTTCTTCCATGGCTGCTCTCTCTTCCCTTTCCTGAATATGGAGCAGACAGCTCACACTAGCAGAGGCAATTTTGAATTCATTCCACTGAGGATGGTCATGGCAGTAACTGGCTCTAATGTCCAGCCTGATTTTTCCTGAGATATGATTTTGACTTCAGGTTTGGTTGCCCAATTCTCATCAGTCTCAATCTATTTTTCCATTGTTGATGTAGTGGGCCAAGTAAACTTATTGATACATTTAGGAGATGTCATTGGAAAACACTAGAGGTGGAGTATGGGCACATGAATGGCTCTCAAGTGCCCAGGACTATTAACAGCATTTTTACTTCTTTGACCAACCTCCTTTTCTAAACTGTACATAAAATATCTGGTTTAGGCTTTTTTCTTGTCTTAATTTTGGGAGGTCTGTGGCTTTAGAGCCCTCAAACGGGGAAGTAGATGAAACTAAGGATGAATTTTAGTTTTAGTTAAGGATAAAATATATTTTTAGTAAACACTTTTGTAAGACAGCCACAGATTGTATAACTCATCTAATGCACATTCATAAATATAATTTAAAGACTATGTTTTGGTTTATCAAGATAGGCATGAGAACTTGAATAATAAACAGATTTCTGTACTAATCAGTGTTCTTGAATGCAAATGACAAGTACCAAGTCTGAATAACTTAAGCAGAAAAGGGATTCAGAGAACCTATGAAATAGGAGGTATCTTGAGACAAATTAATCAGCCCTGTATGAAAACATCACCATGGCCATAAAAACAAACCTGCTCAAGCCTCGTGTGTGTCCACTCCCTTTCCAGAAAACATGCTACATCAAAGTGGCAGACATAGCGGACGTCTTATATTGACCTAGACACTTTTTTCTGTCAGGTCAGGAAGATGAAACCAGGAAGATTATTTCAATAGTTTCAGCCAGGTGAGAAACTCTGCATTGTGAGTCAGCTTCTTGCCATGAAGTTGAGCTCTCCAGTCTGCAGGTTTCAGGAGTGCTTGAGTGAGCGGTAAAACCTTCCTCTTTCTCACCTGCTTGACAGATGTTTTCAACCTTTGCTTGAATACATCCAGTGGCTGGGAGAAAGGACTTTTTAAAAAATACTTTTCATTTGGGAATGACTTAGATTTACAAAAAAAGTTATAAAGATAATACGGAGTTCCCTTATGCAATTCACCCAGCTTCCCCTATCAATAACATATGTAACCTAGGTACATTTATCACAACTAAGAAAGCAACATTTATACATTACTATCAACCAAACTAAAGACTTGTTTAGATGTGACCAGTGTCCCCACCAATATCTCCTGTTTCAGGACTCCGTCCAGTATACCACATGCATTAGCCAGGCGTCTTTTCTTCTTCCTTTTCTATAAAAATAAACATTTCTTATCCCACACAGTTTTGGAGACTATCTTAGGCTGGGAATATCTGGGAATGTCTTACCATTGTTGTTCTGGTTTAGATTCTGGTTCATGAGGTTGCCATCAAGCTCAGCTGGGACTGTAGTCATCTGAAGGCTTGACTGAGGCTGGAGGATCGGTGTTCAGGCCCACTTCTGTGGCTGCAGGCTGGAGACTCCAGTTTCTTTCACGTGGCCTTGTTTAGTAGTCTAAAATAAACAAGGTGAAGAACTACAGCATCCCCTGAGTCTTCCCTGCAGGCTAAAGACACTGCATCCATACAGCCATTCATTAACCTGTCACCATCAGATGCTGTTCCACACCTGATCTGGCCCCTAAACGAGAAAAAATGCGTCATACAAAGAAATAGAAGGCTAATGACTCAAGGAACTAGCTTCATTTTCCCAACTGTAGGAATTTGGTAGAAGGATGTACATAGACATGCTTACATTTCTTTATAAATTGAAGGAAATTGTTACTGTGCCCAAAATTCAACCTGGCGTATAAAAGCTCAGTAATTTGTAAACATTTTTATATTGTTCTGTTTAAAACAAGCTGAGATTGGATATAAATTGAGCATTGTGACAAGTGAGGAAATGTGAATAGTTTGTAGTCTGGCTGTCCCGTGGTTTGAGTACATGGCTGCTCTCTGGGTATAGTTATGCGTAGAACAGTGGTTTTCAACCGAAGTGATTTTGCCCCTGCAGGACATTTGACGATGTCCAGAGACATAATTGGTTGTCTTGGCAGAGACTGGGTGGGTGCGCTGATGTGTTATAAACTGAGGCCAGGGATACTGTTAAATATCCTACCCTACACAGTACAGTTCCTCAGAACAAGCGTTAGCCAGCTCCAAATATCACTAGTGCCAAGGCTAAGAAACCCTGGCATAGATTATGTGCACTTTCTAAAGGGCTACTTCTCATTCTACCACCCAGTTGTCTCTTTTATACCATTTTCCTCACTTTTAAACTGCGCTCCCCTCACTGAGGATGAATTCCTTTGGTTTGCATTCTCTGAGAGTCTATTTTTCTTGTCCAAGTAAATAATGAGACAGCTGTGGTTGGGAACAGCAGGGGAGGTAGTGCCAAAAAGCATTCCTTCAAACTTTTCTCAACAGGAATTTTTTGAAGATTTGAAACAAGCTAGAAACTTCTTTTTTGGGTGGGACGGAGTTGCAAACTCCAAGGCTCACCAGGTGTGCAGTGGCCCAGGCTTAGGTATCTCTGCTGGCCAGGGGGCAAGTGTAAAGAATGTGAGAACCACTGCTGTCAGCTTTTCCATATTCCTCAAGAGGGTAGAAATCCAGATATGTATGTGAACTTACCAAGATTTTGCATTAGAGCTCAATTTTTTATAAAGCACTGTGAGGGCTAAACACCCAAACAGTGGGGAAATAAATATGGTTATTTTGCGCCCACTAGGCTAGTTCTTGGCCTGTGTCTGTAGAAGCATTAGGGTTTTGTCCCTAGAAGACATTTAGTACGTGTTTTCCTTTATTTCATATCTCAGTGCAGGTGACTTCTTGTATTTCCCAGTAACATAATCTTTATGGAGCTCTGCAACTGAAGGGCTTAAATGTTGATGCCCTGTTCCATATCCAGGTGCACCTGTGAATTTAGGCTGACTATATCCATTCCCTGTGACTGCCTCGGTAAGGGATAAGCCTTAGCATCTTCACATCCATCACCCATACTTTTGAGAAAGCAGAGTCTTAACAACCCTCACAGATGAACATCCATTGTTTTGAAACAACTCCAGAACCATCTCTCATGATGCAGAGGTAAAGTGACCTTACAGAAAGGATTTTGAGCTTCTTATCACAGATACCTGGATTCTGCTCCTATCTACTTCTATCAAGACAGAACTGCACATTTTGGAAAGAGCTGGAATTTGAGTTTAAATTGCAATTCCAACACCTACAAGTCCTTTGCATTTTGGACCATTTGCTTTAGTTCTGATGTTCAGTTCCCTCAACTGTAAAATGAGTCAACCAAAAAGCTACCTCAGTTGGTTGTATGTTGATGTATATTAGACAACATAGATGCAAAAATGACTCATGCCAGTCCTGGTGAATTAGAGCTTAAAATTGTGTGTTTCCCTTTCGTTTCTAACTCTGTATTACCTTGGGCATGTTAGTCCATATACCTGGCCTTTAATGTCACATTCCTCAAATAGGCATACTTTCTTCACTACAGCACAAGTAGAGGTTAAGGGCACGGGCTTACTTGTTGGATAGTTCCGAGGGCAAGTTCCGAATTTACTGCTTCCCAACCTCTGCCCTTGGACAAGGTACTTAATCTTTTCTAAACTGAGTTTCTTCTTCTGTAAAACAGGAATAAATAATAGTGTGGGCTTCATATACGTGTGAGGATGTAATAAGGTCACAGATACTAAGCACTTAGCTTATAGCACATGCTCAATAAACATGAGCTATTCATTTCTACTGTGTGCTGTGTCACAGAGAAGTGATGGTGGTCTGAAGAGGTCATAGGTATTTAGATATTTAGGAAAATTAAATATTCAAGAACTCTATTGTGAAAAAAAGAACTTTCTTGTGTAAGACTTTCTTGCTGAGTTTTCAGACCTATTCAGTTAATGTAGTTTTGATGTTTGTGCCATTCTCTTAAAATGATAGTCTTTTGATATTATTTTCATTGAGGAATAACATATATAGAACAATGTACATAAATATCAATGTATACAAGTACAACTCAATAGGTTCTTAATATGTATAAATCATGTAACCACCAATCAGATCAAGATACAGAACATTCCCAGAAACCCAGAAGGCTCCTTCATGCCCCATTTCAGGCAATATCCATTTCCTCAAAGTAACCCTTACTCTTCCATCACCAATTGAATCAATTTAATATGAAAAATACTGTTTTATAACCCACATTCCCTGACTCTGATCACCTTAAAATTAGGAGCTGTGTACTTCATTGGTCCTGGGTTCTCTCTGAACCAACCCAAAACTTCCATCTTACTTCTGACCATGGGCGGTGCTAACAAGTCCTCATGGTGTGTGCCACTCTGTGCTATTGACTTGGAGAGAGACAAAAGCCTAGAACACATGGTTGTTCCCTCAGAGAGCTTCTTGTCTAGCTAGAGAAACAAGCCTTAAAATGGAACTCCAACTGACAGTGAATGAATGAGTTCATGAAAAGCATATCCTAGAGGAGAAATCTCAGCAACCCTCTTGAAGACCCTGTGTGGTATTGGTCACCCCCAAAAGGATGCTCAGATTAACCACACTCCATACTGATGATTCCTTTGCTTTGGGGTCACTAGTATGTGGAGGGCTTGCTACATTGCCATCTGCCATTGTCCTATATGTGTGTGGGACATGTCCTGTATGTGTGTGGGAAAGAAGGATGCATGAAATCCAATCCCCAAGTTCTTGTTCCAAGAAAACTTGATTAGGACATGTGACCCAAGTTCTCTCTACAGTTCACTGCTGCCTGTAAGACAGTGCACAACCTGGAAGCAGTTAGCAAGCATGTGCTCATTACCATTTGCACTGTAAAACATTGCTGTGTAGTATTGATAATTAGGCAGCTTAAATTTCTGTAAAATATGGAATGGCACTTATTACATGTATTGCCATCCAAGGCACTGGTCGTACATAATCTGTCAGTCTCTTGGGCAGCTTTTCTATCATCTATGGGAATAAAAGACACTCTTCAAAAACGGAAGACTCTATAAGCAGACTGCTAATTGATCACGAGGGAAAAAAGAAGGTAGCAGTTTCATTTCACAGCTCTGGTTATCTTCCTGATGATTTTAAATGACAAAATGGCATAAAGCAGTGTATCGTTTCACATTATTGCACATCACCCATCATTTCATCTCGTTCCTGTTGATAACATTCGCCTCTGTCTTCTAAGTGAAAAAGATAATATGTGTTGTAAATAGTTAAGCTTTTTAAAAAAAATTGTAGGCCAATATTCACAAAGGGAAGGTCACAGTTTTCCTATAAGGAAGCTTCAAGAAAATGTATGGAGTTTTGGAGTTTGAAATCCATATTATCCTTGTGAGACTATGTAAGCTCTCTTGGTGGCAGGAATACAAACTGGTAAAAACTACTTCAAAAAGATTTCAGTGTTACCTGCCTGAACCTGTAAGATTGCATACACGCTGACCTGGCCATGTAGCTTCTACACATATCCACTAGAACTGTGGTTCTCAGACTTCTAGTGTGAACCAGAATCCCCTGGAAAATACACACTGCTGATCCCCACCCCAGAACTCAGTAGATCTGGGATGGAACCATAGAATTTGCATCTCAAGCAAGATCCCAAGCAGTCCTGATGTTCTTGGTCCTAGAATATTTTAAGAATGGTTGTCTTAGAGAGATTCTTGTACATATTCATAAGAAGATACGAACAAAATTTTTCAAAGACGCTGTTCCTAATAGTCCCAAGCTAGAAACAACTCACATTTCCATCTGCCATTCAATGGGTAAATTAACTGTGGCATATTCATACAGGAAAACACTGAATAGCAAACAAAATGAGTGAACTCCAGCTACCTGCCTCAACAGGATGAATTTTAGGAAGTGTTGATGAATGAAATAAATGAAGCAAAAAAAAAAAAAACCTGCAATGTGATTCTGTATATGTGAATTCAAAAGCAGGAAAAATAAAACTATACTTTTTGTAAAGGCAGTGATGACCTGGGTTGAGAGAGAGGGAGGCACATAGGGGTAGTCTACATCTGAACTTCGCTGTTCATTATGTGGGAGTTGGCTTCCTAATTATTATTTAACCTGTACATTTATATTAATGCAATTCTGCATATATGATATACCCCTAACTAAGAAGAAGTTTAAAAATCATTTTATCTCAAAAGAAAATGTCCCTTGTTCTATATTTGTTCTGGTTCTTTTTTTTAATCATTATGTATTGTTATTCTATTACAGTTGTTCCAATTCCCCCCTCTGCCCATCCCACCCCCTGCTCCCACATGAATCACCAATCCAAAAGAACCTATGCACCCCTATGTTCATAGCAGTGCTATGTACAATAGCCAAGTGCTGAAGCAACCTAAGTGCCCATCAGTAAATGAGTGGATCAAAAAACTGTGGTACATTTACACAATGGAATATTACACAGCAGGAAGAAAGAAGGAGCTCCTACCTTTTGTGACAACTTGGATGGAACTAGACAATATTATTCTGGTTTTTTCACAGTTTGTTTGAATTGTAGGATCTGCCCAATGGTTATGAAAAATAAATCTTTTATGCTTTCATATATCATTTAGTCATTCTTCCAGGTCAACTATTAAAATGAAAGAATGATAGTATTTTTAAAATAAATACACTTTTGTTACAGTCAAATACATTTGGTGGTATGAACTAGTGATAAGCAAAGCGTTAACGAAGTGGAAGACCTGTCAGTCCTGTTTGGAGAGCAGGTTAGAATCTTGTGCAGTTAGTATGTTTATTATCAGGATGTATATAAAAAGTCATGGTAGTCCCCATAGTTAGATCGTCTTTTAGACCTGGAGGGTAAGAACATACACATGATGAAAGAGACCGACAGCTCTTTGCCACAGTTGCAACCGATTTACATAATTTTCCCTATACCAATCTCACAACTGCAAGAGTAAAGACTCTTATAAACTATTTCCATTTTATGGGTGGAGAATCAGTTTTGAAATATTTGTTTTTGTTTTTTTGAAAGGAAGGAGGTATTGAATGTGCCTGCTGATTATATTGTTATGTCTTTTGCCTCCAAAAATTCAGAGAGGTGGAGCTGGGAACATCCACAGCCCCATGAGGATCTCAGGAATGCTCGTTTCTGTTGAAGAATGCATATTGAGTCTTTTCTTGATATCAGAGTCTTGCTTTTATGTTTTATTGGGCTGAGTGTCTTTCTTTACTACACTTTTTAGTTTATCCCATTAAAAAAACAGTTCTTAATCCTCCTTTTAAACATAAGTTTCCCGTGCCATGGGCCGTGTTTCTCCTGTTTGATCACAGTGTGGATTCCCGATTCTCATCTCCCACATGTTAAGTTGACAGCTGCATAATCCCGAAATCCATTCTAGCAATGGCTGCCAATATTTTACGATGACATTCCAGGAATTCAATTGCAGCTGCCTACTGATATGAGTGGTATCTTTATTATTTGGTGAGTTAAACAGACGTATTAAGTGCATTTGTTACAAGTACAATATGCTACATATGGCTTACTTATTATAGCGAAAAATTAAAAACAAACCTAATGTCCATCAATGGGAGAATGGTTAAGTAAATTACAGTTTATAGCTATACTGCAGAATACTATGCAACCCCTCCAAAAGAAAATACATCTGAATTTATGTGTCATGGTCCCCATTAAGCACTTTATATGTATCGTTTCATTTAATTCCCGTAACAACCCTATGGAATTCCCGCTTAATAGATGAGGACACTGAGATTTGTCCAAGCTTGCACAGTTAGTAAATGATGCAATAGTAATTAGATCTGAGTTCTATAACCCCCAAGTTCATTTCTTTCTTCTGTTACACTTTACTAGCTAATGAATGTCAAAGCCATATATACTGTTGACTTTAATTTCATGGAGACTCGATTCAAGATAACATTGTTATTTTTTGTTTTGCTTAGTCCCTTCACTTTTTCACCCAGCTTCCCAACACCCTTCCCCTCTCACAGCTGTCAGTTTCTTCTCCATATCTATGAATCTATTTCCATTTTGTTTTTTAGCTTATTTTGTTCATTAGATTTCACATATAAGTGAAATCATATGGTAGTTTTCATTCTCTGATTGGCTTATTTCACTTAGCATAATTCAACTCATAGACACAGACATCAGCATGGTGATTACTAGAGGGATGGGGTGGGAGAGGTGGAAGAAGGTAAAGGGGGATAAATGTGATGGAAGCACACTTGACTTTGGGAGTAAATGTGCAACACAATATACAGGTAATGTATTATAAAACTGTATACCTGAAACATATATAAGTTTATTAACCAATGTCACCTCAATAAATTCATTCAATAACAAATTTTTAAAGATGAAACTGGTTTGCATAAACATGAAAAATAGGAAGAGAGTTATCTATAGTAAAAACAAACACATCTAAAGTATCAAAGCTAAATTACTTCCCAAGGAGGTAAGTTTCCTGTACATTCCATGATTAAAACAAAATTTAAGAGCATATACATATATGAATATTCTAGTGATGTGTGTAATCCAAATCAGGGATTTTCTTGTATTTTCAGAGTCATTGCTCTGTTTAAAATGTCAGATTATGAGTGAAGTAAGTGAAAAGTCATGTTTTTGTGCTAGCAAAGTTATCGATAATGTAAAATATTACCTGGGGTTGGGGGGCACGGTGGGGTGAAAATGGAGACAACTGTACTTGAACAACAGTAAAAATAAATAAATAAAAACACTTGCAATGTACAGTAATCTAAAAAATATATTACTTGTATGCTTGTTTTTAACAACTTTTCATTCTTTTAATATTTACAGATGGACAAAAGAGGAAGAAATCTTTGAGAAAGAAACTGGATTCACTAGGGAAGGAGAAAAACAAAGACAAAGGTAAGGGACAGAATGAACTAAAGCGAATACATCTTCCGTGGAACATAATGGTTGAATTTGGTGGAGATTCTGAATTGCATAGATTTATGTGGTTCAAGTCTATTATGTAAACTGGATTTCTATGATAGAATGTCATTAAGGACTGTTTTGGTCTACTCCTTTGTGTTTGAGTGGCCCTGTACTGAATTGATGAGTTCAACTGGCTTGAGCAAAGTGTGACTTCAGCCAAGTTTATGGTTCCAATTATGATTCTGGCCAATCAGCTATGCATAGAGAGAACCTGGGTTGAGTAGCCATGGATAGCGTCTCTAACGTTAACCAGCTGTCTGGCAAATCCAGATATTTAGGCAGGGCTAGTTGAATGAGAAAGAGTTTGGATTCGCCTACCATGACTACTAAAAAAAAACAGTCTTATCTTCATGGATTACTGAAGATGAGCCATTCTCAGCATTTCCATGTTAGATCATAGCATACTTATTTTTTGCCTTATATGTTTTGAGAATTATTGACTATCTCCATTGTGTTTTGTGCCCCCTTTTATGTCTATTTAGGGAATTGACATTTTAGCCACTCTTTCAGAGGTATTTGTGGTCATTTCAAACTAATAGTCATTGAGTCCACACAGTGGACACCTGGCCCCCATTAGCACAGTACAACTTTTTTGTGTTTGTTTCCATGGTCCCATATGAAATGACTGCTGAATGGTGTGTTCATATGAATGTAGTTTCATTTTATGTGACATAGTGAATGAGTGTTGAGTAAGGATAGCCATATGTCTCACCTCGGTGTTCTTTTTTTTTTTTTAATTTTTAGAGAGAGGGGAAGGGGGGGAGAAAGAGAGGGAGAGAAACAGCAATGTATGGTTGCCTCTCACATGGCCCTCATGGGGACCTGGCCCGCAACCCAGGCATGTGCCCTGACTGGGAATCGAACCAGGACCGCTTGGTTCCCAGCCCGCGCTCAATCCACTGAGCTACACCAGCCTGGCTCGGTGTTCTTTTATATTATATAACTATTGAATTTCTGCTTGAAAACTAATGGAAGACAATAAACTGAAGGTATAATAAATAAATGCACTGTGATCAGTATTGGAGAAGACTGAGTCCACATCATTAATCCCAGACTCCACACCCATATTTTGAACCATGCCTAAAGGGTCATGACATTTGCTTCTGTGGAATAAAAGAGATAAAGAAGTCTGAAGAATGGAAAACCAGTGCTTTGCTTCCCAAAGAGCATGATTTCTTAACCTTGGGACTATTGACATTTTAGACTGGATAATTTTTTGTTGCGGGGGCTATCCTGTATATCATGAGGTGTTTTGTAACAACTCTGGCTTCTACCCACTAGACAGATGCCAATAACACCTCCCCTATGAAAATATTTCTAGACATTTAGCTTGCTTATCTCAAACTGGATAAAAGGGGGTGAATGTCCATGATCCCCTACTTCTGATTGCATAGGAGAATAATTTGTGAAACCTTTTACATTTTCAATGTCCAACCCCACACCCAAGAAAGTCTGATTTCATTGATCTGTAGGTGCATTGGGCATGAGTAATTTTACAACCACTAATGTGCAACCTCTAAAGTGAGAACTCTGGTCCATATTCACCAGTAAACCTACCAGGCCATGTCCTATCACAGCAGAATCTGCTTCAGGAATAATGAAGGTAAACGGTGTTAACACTTGGTCCAGCAGTCTATCATTGTCTGATAAATTATATTCTATTAGATTTATTTATATGTTCTTGCCCTGGTTTTTAAATGAATATTAGTAGTCAGGATAGCTTTTGTAAACTAGTTTTTACTCATTCTCTTCCTGTCACAGACTACCTTTACCTGGCTAGATTAGCACATTAAAGTGATGTGTGCTCTTTAAAATTGGATTAGTCTAGCCCTAGCTGGTGTGGCTTAGTGGACTGAGCACTGGCCTGCAAACCAAAATGGCGCACTGGTTCGATTCCCAGTCAGGGCACATGCCTGGGTTGCCGGCCAGGTCTCTGGTTGGGGCCATACAGGAGGCAGCCACACATTGATGTTTCTCTCCCTCTCTTTCTCCCTCCCTTCCTCTCTCTGTAAAAATAAATAGATAAAATCTTTTAAAAAATAAATAAATAAAATTGTACTATTCTAGGGTGATGATATTTATATAGGGATTCGAATACTCGTAATATAGACTTTAGGTGATTCTTCTGAAGTGCTCATTCAGGCCAGACTAAGCAGATGAGCATTTTTGTGGGAGATGTTTGAGTTCTCACAACAGAGGGAGATGTATGTGTGCTTGCTTATGACATAAAACAGCAGGAAGAAAGAATGTGAGTGAGCACTGAAGGAAGGGCCAGGGGAAGTAAGTGAATATGCACTGGGCCATTGTACATTTTTCCGAACAAATCATATTTATATATTATACAGGCTCAGTGAAAACTTGGCAGTGTTCTGAAAGGCTTCACAGAGAGCTGACTGGGGAGAAACAGGTCCTGATGATTCCAGAGAAAAGACATCGTCCATGCATCTAAGGGGGAAAATATCAGGCTTCATGGCAAAAAAAGTTTTCTTTTTTTCTTTTTTCCTTTTGAAAGTAGCTATGATATTTAAAAAGAAGATGTCCTAGGCTTAAGCAAAGCTTAATTGCATGACGTCTTTTCCAAACATAAAGCCCTGTCTATGTCAACACATCCATTGCATGATGTCCTGGGAACCAGTGCGTGAGGGGGCAACATGCGGATCTTGCATAGTTGTAATCAGTGAACATTATTTTCTTCTATTTGAATATTGTCATTTGGGTTCATAACAGCTGCACATGTAAAAAAATGATAATCATTTGAATCCAAGAGTAAAATAAGGAAAACAGGAAATTCTAAATGACCTCTTGGTTTAGATCATCTAAAAATAAATAGGAGCATCTTATTAGAATCAAATTGCTTTCCCAATAGAGATTCATTAGATGTTTGGTATGCTGCTATATGAATTGATTCAATCAGAATGAATCATGCCCTGTATTTTATTTAATTGCTTAACACAATATACAGCAGATTATGTGATACTTCTGCATCCTCCCTGCCACTTAAGCGGTGCCCGTGTGACTTCTGCTTTCACATAGAAACTAATTCAAGACTGATGCTGGTTTAGAAAACATATTTTCATACAGAATAGTTCCAAGCCTTTAATTTCTCTTACCTTAATTACTTAGCAACTAACAAAAGTTTTTAACCTTTTAGAACTCTAGAAAAATTCTTGCTTGTATCAAAAAGAAATCATCTTGGGGGTAAAAGTTTAAAAATATCTACTTTGTTGCAGTTAATATGGTTCCTAATCAGAGCACCAGAAGAATGGGTTTTATTGTGGCATAAGTCTGGGAGGTTGGTCCCCTCTACACAGGATGCTTTCAGATCATGCCATATATTTATCAACATAAAATCTGGGGATTATTCAGGTCTGGCACCTTTCTTTGTGCTTAAATCACATGTGCCATGTTTTATTGTTCCTGACTGTCTAAGTAGGTTACTACATGTGAGCTGACATATAGGAATACTTGATACAGGTTTATTTTGCATCATATTAAATAGCAGTAGAAAAATCAAATATTGGTTAGAAGTATGTAGGAATTCTGGAAAAAAAATGTAGTGAATGCTGTCAATGAATGCTGTTACTGGAGATGAGAGAACCAGGGAGAGCGTGATTCCAGAGAAGAGTAGGAAGGGACTACCTCCAAAAGCGTGAGTGAGTCACAACACAGCTTTTGGTCTATATACTAAGAATATTGAGACACCACCAAAGTATAGTGAGGAAAGGGTGGCTTAATGCTGTGTTTAAACAGATTGCCAGAACACAGTGTAAAACGTTAATTTGGGGTGGGGTGAGACAAAACTGGGAAGAAGACTGATTCTAGAGGTGGAACCATTTCTGCTGAGTTCAAGGTCCAGGATAGGATGGCGGGAGTAGATGAAAGAGGTGGCACACATGAAAAAGTAAGAGAAGAAGAGAAGGTCAAGAAGATGTGAGGATAGAGAATCAGGTGGGTCATTTAAGTAGACATCCTAGTCACCCAGGATGATGGTAGATTAGGGTGGTCACACCATGAGTCAAAGTCAGGGACAGTAGAAGAGCGCAATCAGCAGGAGACAAGGGGAAACTTGCAACAGCACATTTCTGCCACACAGTGGGATGTTGATGATCTGGAAGTTGCAGTAGGGAGCAAAGAGGATGGCATTCCACCTGCAGTCCCCATGGTTCATGGGTAGGGGAAGTAGATGGTTGCTACTAAAGATGACAGCAGGAAAAGCAGCCTCCTTAGTGAATGCATGCTATAGATAAGAACATGATACACAGTGTCCCTGGACCCCAAACAGTGAGTCCTGGGTAATATCCTTAAGTTTTAAAAACCTATTATTGATTTTATTAGCTGCTATCATCACAGAACTTCTAGGTTCCTATTTTCTGCTGACAGAAGAGCTTTGAATCCACAGACAAGCATGGATGCCCAACAGTTTACACATAAAGGAGGTTTTGCTCAATATACTTTTGATGAATTCTCAGTTTCACAATAGCCATAATTTGAGCAGCTATAATATTCAAGGAATTCTGCCTAGAATTTTACAGAAACTAGATGCTGCAACACAAGTTTAGACCCATAGAGAGGTCTCGTTTCTGGAGCTTATAAGAATGCTCAGGAGAAAGCAACAAGAAACTAAAGACTATATCAGTACCTTATTACCAAAAGAATAAACTCAGCCAGGAATGAAAGCTTATTAGAAATAAAAATCTTTTATAGGTGGCTATACCTCTTCAATGTGAATAAAAGAAAAAGAAAAATTTGGGGGAAAGACTTCATATAATCCATCTGTTTAATTTGTATTCAATTATTTCAATTTACAAGTAGAGTGACAGACTTTCAGATATTAAAAGTGACAGATTCCTCTCATATGTTTCTCAGCCCTCTGTATGTCCTCCTTGGAGAAGTGTCTGTTCAAGTCCTTTGCCCATTTTTTAATTGGGTTGTTTGTCTCCCTGGTGTGGTGTCATGTGAGTTCTTTATATATTTTGGACATCAAACCCTTTTTTGAGGTATTGTTGGAAAATATATTTTCCCATATAGTTGGTTCCCTTTTCATTTTACTGCTGTTTTCTTTAGCCGTGGAGAGGGATAATGGGTGAAAATAAGGGAAGGGTCATCAAGGAACATGTGTAAAGGACACACGGACAAAGCCAAAGGAAGTAGGTTTAAGAGTGGGAGGTGGGGATAGGTGGAGCAGGGGGCCGTGGTTGGGTAAAAATGGAGACAACGGTACTTAAACAAAAATTTAAAAAATGACAGATTCCAAAGGAAACCCATTTTTCATCTTTTTTCCCCCAGGGATATTAGAAATCTCTAAATGAGACTAGTTCGTTTTCCTTGTATAGAAAACATGGCTAGGAGAGAAATTCATAGTCTACATCTCATGTTAAATTCTGCTATGAGCTTGCCTTCATGAGCAGACATGTCACTTGGTATATTTATCAATGTCTTTTTGCTGTTATTATCCCCTAATAGTTTTTATATATTCTGTGTAACAGTCAGCCTTGCCATCCCCATGTTTCTCTACTTTCCCCAACCTTTTTGAAGTAAGACTGTTTGATTATTCCTGTAGGCAAGAGAGTGCTGATTTACAATAATAAATTCTGAGGTGCACAGCAGGTGGTCTGATAGTGTCCCCTTTGGTCTCTGATTTTGCTGGCAGTGGAAGTGGTCTTTTATCAGTAGTGAGTATTGGATGTTGCTGCACTGTCCACATCGATCACTCAAAACAGATTCCTAAATTATTTTTGTAGTATTATATGCCACCTGATTTGTTGATGGAAAATGGTAAGCATCCTCTGAAAAATCCCAAAATGCTGAGTGAAAGTGCTGAAGTTTTCATTTTCCACTTCAAAATGAATCGCACGTTTTGATAGAATCAAGATGCAGACTTTTCAAGTGTTATTTCTGCTTTTAATGTAGAGTTGGCCATTAGCGTAGTGATGTTAAAAATGTTGCCATGGTCAGAAAAGAAAACCTTTTAAAGCCTCTTTCCACCTAATTATGCTAGCTTTTTCCTTCAAAGAACAAACAATTTTAGAAATGTTTCTTCTTGATCATTTTGGTTTTGTTCATAGGGGTTATACAAATAATGGAGAGGCAAGACTCCAATTTGCTGCTGCTAGGAGACCTAATTTTGAGTCTAAAAGGAATAATTTAATTATTAATGCTTTTAGGCATAGATCTAAAATGTTGCCAATAAAATGCCTGGCCCTAAGGGTTGGCATGCTTACAATTTGTGTATACGAATTACTACAGAGATCCAGAAAGCAACTGGATGTACGTTTCCAAAGCCATAGATTTCTGCATTATTCTCCTTTCTCAAAATTGCCCTTACTAGAGGATTTAACAAATTGTATCCTGGGCCCTTCGCCAGATATTTAATGGTGAGAATCCACTTCTGCATCGTGCGAGCAGAATGGCTTGAATACAGAGGATGAGAGTGGCAGCCCCAACCGGAAAAAAAGAGCATACTTCTTCTCAAGTTGCTCTTCTGTCTCTCAGATTATCATTTTATGTACTGGCTTTTTTTACTAGGAACCTAAAAGTATGTACATAACTGAATTTCAGTCTTTGTTTCATGCATCTCTCTATTTTAGCACATGATAGACACTACTACATTTATTTACACATCTGACTCTGCACTCCCCCACCATAGTCTTAAAACCTTTCAGGACCAAGGACCGGACCTATCTTTCATAAGCTCTATACTCCCCATTATGTAATTTGCCATGGCACATAATAGGTATTCAATAAGTACCTTTTGAATGAATGTATAAGTGCAGAGTCTTGCCATGCCTTGTAAGTTTTTGGGGTTCTTGAGACATAAATTGAAGACTAACAGTTTGTAAAACTGTGTACTCCTGAGGATAAAGTATTATGCACATTCTATCAACAACATCACATTTCTCTATAAAGTTATTTTCTTGAAAACATACTTCAGACATGTGAAAAAAACTAGAGAACAAGATTTCTAACATCTATATCCTTTATACATGTTATCTTTCTTTATTGAAATAGAATCTTTGGCCACTCTGATAAACACAAAAGTCAGCTTTGTATTTTGATTGAGCAATCAATTCTTCTGAAAACAGTCATTTGAATATGTCTTCCCTGAGGTCTGAAACATGAGTGAGAGTCTTCACTGGTCCAGTCTTTCTCTGAAAATGAATGTTTGTTTTTTGGATTCCAGAATTCATCCCACAGGCATTTGGAATGCCCTTATCCCAAGTCATTGCAAATGACCGGGCCTATAAACTCAAGCAGGACTCACAGAAGGACGAGCAAAAGGATGCATCTGATTTTGTTGCTTCCCTCCTCCCATTTGGAAATAAAAGACAGAACAAGGAACTGTCAAGCAGTAACTCATCTCTCAGCTCCACCTCGGAAACACCAAATGAGTCTATATCCCCGAACACCCCAGAACCAGCTCCTCGGGTCAGGAGGAGGGTGAGTTGGCCAGTATTTTCTCTTCACCAATGTTAGGACAACTGAAGATGTATAAGGTTATTTTCTGAGCCTTTGCACATATGAAAACTATAAATATCATTTATGTCCAGGTATCTGTCACAGCTCCATTCAGGAAGAATTTGCACTAGCTATGTGGCCCCTGGAACACTCTCAAAGCCTTTCACTGATCCCTCTCAAAACTGTTGGGTGCCTCTTCTTGGTTATCCATATGAAGCATGATATCCTGAACATTCAACAACGTCACCATTGATCCTGATATATTGTAATCTTCTGTTGTATTAGAAGACTCTCCCATGAGACTGTGAGGCTTAAGGGCAAGGCTAGATGTTTTTGTTAATTTCTTCATCTCCAATTGAGAACCATGCCTGGCCCCGTGACTTGCTGCTGGTCTTCGTAATCAATGACATTTTTCTTATCAATGGAACTTCCTTTTTCCCAAACATAACCATAGAATTATGTGTGGGGGTGTGGGGGTGTATAAAATCAATACTGATATAGTACTATTGATTAAGTGAGTATTTTGTCTACGTACAGTGCTATTATTTGGCATTTCAAATTTCACATTTTAACCCAGGAAAGCTGAGTTTTCAGGATAATTGGTTGGTGATAGGCTGAGTCGGTTGATAAGTGTTCCTAAAACTTCCTAGATCACTAGGATGGGAGATCTTCTCTCATTTTTCTCTTGCCTGGAGGCTCCAAATCTCTGTCACCTCTAGCCATTGACTACTGCCCTAGTTAAAACACCAAACACTTCTCATTTGAAATCCTTACTTCTTAATCAGCTCCCAACATTCAGGACCTCTCCAAGACAGAGGGGTACTTGAGTCACTTATTTTTCAAGGCTTCAGCTATGTTTAAAAATGAAGAAATTATGACATTATGGGACATTTGAATTTGCATGATGGAATTGTTCTTCCAATCCTGTCACTCACTGTTTGTCAGAGTGTCTATGCAAACCCATATATGGCAATAACAGCAGAACTCTACATTAGAGTTTTCTGGGAATCTAGGGCCACACAACTGGCCTCCCAAATACTCTCCACTGTTCAGGCCTTCCCAGGACACCAGCAGCCAACTTCTATGCTTCATCAAAGAATGGGTGGCTATGCAGACATGGTTGGTTCCGTTTTCTTCTCCTCAGTCTTTACCATTCTTTGCATGCCAACCGTCCTTCTACCTGCTAGTGCCTCATCTCTTTGCTGAAGGCTTTCTCTGATGGCCAGAGAAGCCCACCCATGCAGATGACAGGCTTCAAGTACTGAGGCATTAACATCACCTCCCTGCCTATATAGAAGCTACTCTTAATCAATGACTGTTGACGCTTGGAGTATAAATACCCAAGCTCCCTTGCACCTTAGCAGGGTTACCTCTAAGGTGTTTTATCTACAGTCTCCCAGAGGTCCCCAGGCAATTAGACTCCAGCTTCCCACAGTGGTCATAGGGCTGGTGATCTGCTTTCCCTTCCCTTTCTCATTTCCCCACTCTCCTGCAGGTATCTCCTGGGACCACTTCCCTAATAAAGTACGTTGTGCTGTCTCTGGGGGTAAACGAACTAAGACTTTCATGGAATCCTCCTATTTTAAAAATCTACTTTCTAGAGTCATACTTGAGTTTTTTCATTCACAGGACTTCTCTAACTACCTCATTCATTGAGTATGTGATGTTTTCTTGTTTCAAGGAACAAAGTGGTTGGGTCAAAATATTTTAATTATATGTTTGCCATCTCTTGTCTTTCACTTGGAAAATGTTGTCTATTGTTGAAATCGTAAGTGCCAGTACCTTACCCTATGTCATAGAGGTTTTCTAACTTTTTCAAAAGATGTTTGTTTGTTTTTCCTTTTAATATACAAACAGCACAATTAAATCAAGGAGTGTGGTTTCAAGTGTGATACTTATAAGTAAAAGTATTTCTGGATGGCATCTGGGGGAAGCTGTTTTATTTTCTCTGTCAGCATTCTTTGTTCATATCTATGTATGATTTGCAGGGTGCAATGTCAGTGGACTCTATCACAGATCTTGATGACAATCAGTCTCGACTGCTAGAAGCTTTACAACTCTCCTTGCCTGCTGAGGCTCAAAATAAAAAAGAAAAGGCCAGAGATAAGAAACTCAGTCTGAATCCTATTTACAGACAGGTTCCCAGGCTGGTGGACAGCTGCTGTCAACATCTAGAAAAACATGGTAAGCATACTCTTCTGTCAGTGGACAAATGCTAATGACTTTAGCTGATTGGAGCATCATTCATTTAAGCACCCATTTTAATTCTGTGTTCATTTGATCAAACTCTGAGCCAAAGTTTCCTTTGTGAAGATAATTTATGGATGTGTTTGCTTAAGAGATTACTTAGCTAATCAAGATTTGGAGGGGGAAGAATCTACTTAATGTCTTTCAAACTGCCCACACCCCAAGACTCTTCAGAAAAGCGACTGTTAAGGCTAAGCATTTTAGGGGAGTACAAACTCTATTGCACTGGGTCTGTCCCCAGGGTTCCCTTCAAACAGAGAGGAGCCACTTTTGTCTTTTCTATGCATTAAGTTACTTATAAGACTTCTTTTACAAAATAAGAGTCCAGCTTCTTAAAAGAGGATTTAAAAGCCATTCCTAAAATGAATAGAAAATATACAGCTTTTGACAACAGGTTTCTAAAATGCTATTTGCATCTTGTGGAAAGTGTCCACTTAAAATTCCCTCACAATGACCCTTTGGGCAACTCAGCTCCACGTAGTATGTTGACTTAAAAATACTGTACAGGTCTTTGAAAATATTACTGAACTTCAGACCTGGCTCATCAAATGGCCATTTCCGTAATCTAAATTTGTGTGCTATTTAGTGTTAGCATGCATTTTGTGGACATGAGAAAAGTCTTTTAACTGCTTCTTTATTTTAAAAATAATATGCTCGTTGTAATAAAGGAAAAAAAGAAACAGAAGAGGAAAAAATTCTAGGGCTATTATGTACATATCACATAACATAACAATTGTTAACATTCTCATTTATTTCTTTCTAGTAAAACTGAAAATTTACTAAAAATTATCAAGGATATAGGTAAATCTCTTAATAAAGTCATTATATAAATGCATACAAGTGTACTTGAACAACAATAAAATTTAAAAAATAAAAATATATATATATATGGAAATCCCTTGACAACATATGAGTGACTTAATTAATTAATTATATTGAAATGTTATTTGTTTATACAAAATTTTAATATGTGTGTATACATCTGTGTGTATGTGTTTATCTGCCTCCTTGCCAGGTAAACTGGAGGTTAAGAAAAAGGTCTTAGTCATTTTGAATTCTCAACACTTAGTATCATGATTAACACTATGTACATGTCCAATGAATATTGTTTGAACAGAATTGTTTTTCAAAGTATCTTAACAACTAAAGAGTAAAGTACTATGAATATGTAAATTCAGTTTCAATTACACTATGAGGAAGAAAAAGAGACACATTTTTATAACTATAATTTTCCCTATAAAATATATAGAGAATGAATTATAAATATTTTAAAGAATTCTGAACAAGAAAATTTCACTCCACTTATGCAAGAATCCAGAGACAGGTTGAGTAATTGCTCTTGTGAGAAAAAATTTGAAAATAAATTATAATTTGTAAAATAGCATTTCCTTTAAGATTATTAAAAAACAGGGCAATTCATTTCTTTTTTTGAAATGATTAAAATGCAGTTTAGGGCCTAAAGGAAAGAAGATAACCTGCGTGATCTTTCAAGGCCCCAATGCCGTTCTGCGTTTACGTGGTGTTTAGACCAAATGACTCCAGGAAAATAAGAGACACGTTCAAAAATCAAACAGATATTAATCTCATTCACCTTAAACCAAGGGGAAAAAAAGCAAACTTCAAAAACAATTCTTTCATAAGACTTTTCTTGCTAGTTTTTGAAATGGGTAGCAAGACTTTGGTTCACTTTAGCCTTATAAACATTTATCAAAGGCCTTTCTATTCTCTCCAAAACTGATCTCGACAATTCTCTAGACTCCACCTATGTTTGTGTCCATCACCCTTCCCCCCTTATATTTCATCCAAATGGTTCCTATTCTATCAGGTCAAAATTTCTTAAGCATCCTCAATTCCCCAGAAGCACACATTTTTTAAAAAGACAATATAATGGAGAGTCAAATACTGTTACATTTCTTGGATTTAGGATGATTTTAGGGTGGGGCCTCCCACTTATTATGCCTGCCCTCGTTGCTTGAATTCCTTAAGCCTGAGACTCGGGTTTTCTGGGTCTAGTTTTCATTTCAGTTTCTGATGAAAAGGAAAGAAAGGTGATCACATCAATTTCTGGGACGGAACACAGGAAAGTCACGTTTCGTTGCCAGATCTATGCCTTTTTAGTGTACACCTGTTTTATCAGCGGTTGTCTTAGATGGAGGTCACTGAATGTCTAGACTGTATCTCTATTTGAAGAAAATCACTGTGAGGCTTATGTCAGAGAACAGCATCGGCTATCTGAATGCTGTCATTTGCTCTACCTAAGCAAAGTAAATAAATAAAATCATTTTTAAACTTAAAATAGGCAATAATCTCTTGAGACATATAGGAATTATAACAATTGATCACTAATTACTTATTTTATAAACTGTAGTCATTTTTACCAAGTGGGAAAGTACTATAATTGAGAAAATCATGTCATGGAAATGGATATTTCTGAACAGCCTAGAGGAATTCAACCAAATGAAAAATAGCGATATCACTTTTGTAGAAAATGTTGTTATGGGATATCTCACTTGGGTAGAAATTCCAACTATCTGAAAACTATCAGAAAATAAATGTGGCCAAAAGTACAATTGCTGAGACCTACTATTATATTAAAATTTTCCATTTTGCACAAAGAAGACTCACTCAGTGCCCTGGCTGGTGTAGCTCAGTGGATTGAGCGCGGGCTGCAAACTAAAGGATCGCAGTTCGATTCCCAGTCGGAGCACATGCCTGGGTTGTGGGCTAGGTCCCTGGTGGGGGCCACGTGAGAGGCAACCACACATGGATGTTTCTCTCCCTCTCTCTCTCCCTCCCTTCCCTTCTGTCTAAAAATAAATAAATAAAATCTTTAAAAAAAAAAGAAGACTCACTTAGTACAATGACAGCATATCTCTCTTTATATAATATTTGATGACATACAATTCTGAGTAGTTTATATACATTAATTAATTGAATCACTGTCTACCTTTTGAGGTAGATACTTATTATGCTTATTTTGCAGATGAAGAAATATAATTCTGAATTTGATTCTAATAGCTTGATTATCCTGTTTTCAAACTCCCAGAGAGGTAGAAGCAATAAATTAGCTGGGGGTTGGACTCAGTTATGAGGCTGACACATGGATGACAGCAACAAGATGGTACAGAAGTCTTTTGAAAATAGATACAAAGTAAAATCCCACCCAAGAGCAAAGCACCAAGAAAATTAGCCTCTCACCTTGATTCTCTCAAATCACTTCAGAAATTCAGGGCACAATTTATAAGATATAGGAGTGATAAATGGTGTATTTATGGATGTTATAGTTTTTAACTAAAAAACCCTGGAAAGCAAACTAAAAAGCCTTATACTTAATACATAATGTGGCAACAGCATAAAATAAATTTACAGAAAGATTTTACTAGTGAGAATATTTTCAGTAGCAAGAGAGAGGATCCTAGATAAAACCAAATTCAGCAAGTCACCCCCTACAAAAAAATCCTATTTATATACTGAGAGTCTGAGTATTATATGTAGATTCAGGCATAGCTGGATTCAGGGTTCAAATGATGCCGTGTGTGTGTGTGTGTGTGTGTGTGTGTGTGTGTGTGTGTGTGTGTCTGTTTGCTGGGTTTACTCTCAGAGCAGATCCTTTCATGTGGCTACAAAACACACCAACAGCTCCACTTGGGCATCACTTCTGAGCCGATTATCCCAAATGAAGACAAAGTGAACCACCATTTATTCTGCAATGAAAGAAAAGAATGCGGACGCTGAACATCAGTAGCCATAAATAATGCTTGCATAGGAAAGGCAGTGTTTCAGACATTGTGATCCTGAAGGAAGTGCATAATACCTCGTATGAAGTATTTTGCCCCCCAAATCAAACCTGAATCAGAGGAAACTCTGGCTCTATGTCTTCAAAGGAAATAAAGGGGAGAAAGGAGCATACAAATGACACCATGAGTGTCCAAATCCAAACGATGGGGAAATCTATAGTGGGGAAATCAATGCTCTTTCTTTCTTTTTTTTTTAAGATTTTATTTATTTATTTTTAGAGAGAGGGGAAGGGAGGGAGACAGAGAGGGATAGAAACAGCAATGTATGGTTGCTTCTCACATGGCCCTCACCGGGGACCCAGCCCGCAACCCAGGCATGTGCCCTGACTGGGAATCGAACCGGGACCCTCTGGTTCCCAGCCCGCGCTCAATCCACTGAGCTACACCAGCCAGGGCACAATGCTCTTTCTTAATGAAACCAATTACAAGAAAAAAACAGAGAGGGGAAACACATACCGTAAGAGACTTAGAGGCACGTTGACCTAACAGTTTGTGACTCTTATGCAAATATTAACCAGAAATTTAATGATATTAAGGAACTATTGTTGAAATTTCTAATGTGTGATAGTGATAATATTTGGGGTTTTTTTGTTAAAGATTTTATTTATTTATTTATTTCAGAGAGAAGAGAAGGGAGGGAGACAGAGAGGGAGAGAAACAGCAATGTATGGCTGCTCTCACATGGCCCTCACTGGGGACCTGGCCTGCAACCCAGGCATGTGCCCTGACGGGGAACCGAACCGGGACCCTCTGGTTCCCAGCCCGCGCCCAATCCACTGAACTACACCAGCCAGGGCTGTTTTAAGAGGCCTAATTTTTTTTTTGAGCAGGGTGTCTCGACCTCTGTGTTACTGACATTTTGGGCCAGATAACTCTTTTTTATGCATTGACCCTATAATCCCACTTCTAGGACATGATCCTAAGAAAATTGGAAATGTGAACTAAGACCTACATACAATTGTTCATAATAGAATCATTTACAATGCAAAACAAGTGCATGTGTGTTGCAGGACCTATATGTCATTCAGAGGGAAACATGTGAATTGTGGCACATTCATACAATCAAGTATTTTGCATGCATTTTAAATGACATTTACAAGGAATTTTTACTTGCATAAAAATTCTTACAGCATAGTATTGAGTAAAAGTAGTAGCATTCTCTCTCTATCTCCCCTTCCCTCCCTCCCTCCATATATACAGGGATGGGTAAAAGTAGGTTTACAGTTGTGCATATGTGAAACACAGTTTATCCCTGTATTATTTATTAATAATTATATTGTTTATTTACAATACAACTGTAAACCTACTTTTACCCATCCCTGTATGTATGGAGAAAAGTCTGGATAGAAATAAACCAAAATTTTAAGAGCAATTATTTCTGCATCAGGTATTTTTCAAAGTATATTATATTTTATTGTATTTTACATTTTTCTATATTTTATAGATTTTCTTTAATAAGGAAACAAAAAATATCTATTTTAAATATTGATGAAGAACTAAAAATCTTATGAAATGCATGAGTAAGTAATTCTGAATAACAAGAGGACTTTTATTATATGGAGGTGTGGAAGTACATAATATCATATAAAAAAGCTTTTTATCAGAAATGTTTAACATAAAATTTTCCTGGTGCTTATAGTGCTAACCTGTAGGTACCTGGAGAATATAATGGGGGATAAATAAGCATGCATGCACACTGTTAAGTTACTATTGCTCTGCATGTTGCAGCTAAGTGCTGGCCTTCTATTCTGTTTCATTTTGATTTCTTCAAGAGTCTCAAGCCATTAAACCAGACTTGATATTGTTTGCTTATTTGCAGGCCTCCAGACAGTGGGGATATTCCGAGTCGGAAGCTCCAAAAAGAGAGTGAGACAAGTAAGTGCAAAGTAAAGATTATATTTTACGTTTCACTTGAATTTCAATTGAATTACCTCATTCTAAGTTCAAGTTCATGCAAATTCATTTCTGAATACCTTTTCTGTACCTTCCTGACAATTCTAATATAATTGACTCCCAAGAAGTAAAAGGCAACAATTCGGAAGTTCAGGAATGTTCTGATTGAGTGAGGATCAAACACTTGAAAGCAAGACGTCCAGATGTGTGCTTGGCATGCACAGCTGAACAAAACTAATCTATAAACATCTTGTTGAAACTGTAAAAGCAGGAGTTTCAGAGATACCTAATCAGCAAGTGATAAGAATAGAAAACAATTATATAACACCCATTTGTACTAAAATACAATATGAATAATGCCATTAACATTTGTATAATGCTGTGTTTATAACTTGACTTTCTCAAAAATAAATAATCCTCCTCAAATTTTCAGGAAGTCATTGATCCCCAATTCATTTTTCATGTAAGGACTGTATTGGGCAGCATGCTTGCAACTGAAGTTTGATGTTAGAGCTTCAGGAATAGGTTCCTGTGATCAGGCCCGTATCTGTGTTTATGATGGTTTCATAAAAGGGAAACCATCCTTTGAGAAAAGGATTTATTTGTTGGCTAAAGGAAAATTCAAGTGTTATTTTGCCTTTGTTGGTTCCAACAGAAAGAAGTGAGGAAGTTAACAACTTAAAAATGAAGGTACCTGGAGAATATAGTGGCGAATAAATAAGCATAAATCAAAATAATGTTTAGTCGGATGAAGCTGAAGAAATATTTGTTAATATTATTGAAACTAACTGAAATAAATCCCTCCGCATCTATATTTTTGTCAAGATAAGAGGGGCTTTCAAAAGAAGTGTGTTTTCTGTTTGGTTTGTTGGTTGGTTCTCATTTTTCGTAGGCACACAATATACTATTGAATTCCATTTCACAACAGGACTGCAGAAAGGAAGACAGCATAATAACATTTCTTAGGCCTATGCAGAATTGCAGAATATTTTCACAAACATTATTTCATTGAATCCACCTACCAGTTCTGAGATTAACCCCTTTCAACCACTTTTGAGGATTAGAGAGATTAAGAAATTTAAGTCAACATCACACAATTTAGCCAGTGTTAAATTCAAGATCACACAGCTTAGACCAAGTTCTTTCCATTGTCCATTTTTTGTACACGTGCACATGCTCAGAAAAGAAACTTGGTGTGTCTGAATGATGACAAGTAGGAGTGGCACCACGGGAAGCCTTCTTTCTGGCTGTCTGATGCACACTAATAAGAAGTTGCCCAGAATCGATGAGCAGTTCAGGACAGTAATGGGTATTTTCATCAGATGGATAGGTGGTGTCCAGAATTACTCCTCAGTTATATCTGGATCCAGCAAAGGAAAACCTTTGCATGGAGATTATCTTAAAAAAATGAGTGGCTATTTAAACTTAGATTTCAAGAATGAAAGATGCTCTCACTCACTATTTTACCTTGTTTTCTGTTTGGTTATATCCCTTCTTAGTACCCTATACTTTTTAAAACTTTAATCTTTACTGTATTTTTTCCATTACTTTTTACTCCCCTTATGCCCCCACCGCCAGCAATCCCCACACTGTTGTCCAGGGCCATGAGTCCTTTTTCCTCTTTGCTCAGTCCCTCCACCCACTAACTGCCCTCCCACTAGCTGCCATCTGCTCTCCATTTATGAATCTGTCTCTACTTTCCATGTTAGTTCAATTTGTCCATTAGAGTCCATGTATGAGTGAAATCATATGGTATTTGTCTTTTCCTGACTGGCTGATTTCATTTAGCACAGCGGTGTCAAACTCATTTTCACTAGGGGCCACATCAGCCTCATGGTTGCCTTCAAAGGGCCGAAACAATTTTAGGACTGTGTAAATGTAACTACTCCTTAACTGTTAAGGAATTGAAATTACATTCAACCCTTTGAAGGCAACCGTGAGGCTGATGTGGGCCCCAGTGAAAATGAGTGTGGCACCCCTGACTTAGCATAATGTTCTCCAGGCCTGTCCATGCTGTTGCAAAGGGTAAAATCTTCTTTTTTACAGCCGAGTAGCATTCCATTGTTAAAATGTCCCATAGTTGTTTTATCCACTCACCTATTTTTTTAATATATTTGATTGATTATGCTATTACAGTTGTCCCATTTTTCCCCCTCTATTCCCCTCTGCCCCACACCCCCCCATTCCCTACCCTTTAGTTTTTGTCCATGAGTCATACACATAAGTTCTTTGGCTTCTACATTTCCTATACTATTCTTAACCTCCCCTGTCTGTTTTGTATCTACCATTTATGCTACTTATTCTGTGCCCCATTCCCACCCTCTCCCCCTACCACTCACTCCCCTGTTGATATTCCTCCATACCTCATATAACTCCCTTCAACATTTCATATAATAAAGGCTGGGTGATGATGAACTCCTTGAACTTGACTTTATCTGAGAAGTACCTTATCTGCCCTTCCATTCTAAATGATAGCTGTGCTGGATAGAGTATTCTTGGATGTAGGTCCTTGCCTTTCATGACTTGGTATACTTCTTTCCAGCCCTTTCTTGCTTGAAAGGTCTCTTTTTGAGCTGACAGCCTTATGGGAATTCCTTTGTAGGTAACTGTCTTCTTTTCTCTTGCTGCTTCTAAGATTCTCTCCTTATTTTTAATCTTGGGTAATGTCATTATGATGTTCCTCTTTGGGTCCAACTTCTTTGGGACTCTCTGAGCTTCCTGGACTTCCTGGAAGTCTATTTCCTTTGCCAGATTGGGTAAGTTCTCTTTCATTACTTGTTCAAATAAGTTTTCAATTCCTTGGTCTTCCTCTTCTCCTTCTGGCACCCCTATAATTCATATGTTGGAACATTTAGAGATGTCCCAGAGGTTCCTAAGCCTCTCCTCATTTTTTTGAATTCTTGTTTCTTCATTCTTTTCCGGTTGAATTTTTTTTCTTCCTTGTGGTCCACACCATTGGTTTGAATCCCAGTTTCCTTCCCATCCCTATTGGTTCCCTGCACATTTCCCCTCATTTCCTTTAGCGTATTCTTCATTTTTTCATCTAATTTGTGACCAAATTCCACCAATCCTGTGAGCATCCTGATTACCAGTGTTTTGAACTGTGCATCTGATAGGTTGGCTATCTCTTTGTCGCTTAGTTGTATTTTTTCTGGCATTTGGCATTTTGATCTGCTCTTTCATTTGGGCCATTTTTTTTTCTCCGCACACTTGTTATTTTATGGGGCAGAGTCTTAGGTGTTCACCAGGGTGGGGTAACCCACATGGTTGTGTCGTGACGCTGCCTGTGGGGGTGGGGCCTGGGAGGGAACAATGGCGCTTGCTCCGTTCTCCACAGGCTCCCAGTCACTTCCCCCCAATGAGCTCTCCTGTGAGGCTGGGTGTTCCTCCCACTACCGCCTCAACCCCCACAAGAGTTTTCAATTGGTGGTTTGAGGCTCTATTTCCCCACGTTGGTAGGTTGCGTGGTCAGCTCCACTCCCCAGCTTTTTCTCCCAGTATCTGCATGTGAATGAGGGACTCGCTGGTCCACCAGTCTTGGCCCACTGGTTCTGGGTCGGCCAGCAACAGACTTCTCCAGGTGCACTGGCTGCAGGTTTCGCTGAGTGTGCTGGCCGTGTTTTAGCCAGGCGCCCCGCCAAGGGTCTCTCCGGGCAGCTGCAGCGTTGCCCACCCTGTTCCACAAACCTCTGTCTTGCGGTGTGCTCTCTGCCCGGCTCCGCCCTGCTTACTGGTATGGGTGAACGTGTCTTCTTTAACTCCTTGGTTGTCAGATTTCCACACTGTTTGATTTTCTGTCAGTCTGGTTGTTTGTTTTGTTTTTTAAATTGTTGTTTTTCCTCTTTTGGTTGTTCAAGGAGGCACAGTTTGTCTATCTACGCCTGCATCTTGGCCGGAAGTCCACTTACCTATTGATGGGTTGGGCTGCTTCCATATTTTGGTGATTGTAAATAACACTGCAATGAACATAGGGGTGCTTATGTTCTTTCAAATTAGTGATTTGGGTTCCTCAGAACAATTGTCACAATATTAACAGTTAATTAATCATTTTTAGGGTTACCAGTTTACTATCTGTTTCTCTATCAGCCTGAGAGCTGGGGGAGGGTAAGGACTTTGTCTCTTCATTCACTACCACTCTTTGAGGGCCTGGTACCCAGGAAGTATACAGTACATCTTTGTTGAACTGTGGATGAATGAATGATTGAACACATGAACTCTTACAGAAGTTTACTGCATAGAATAGATTAGTGAAATCACATAATTATTTCCACAGCAGAGAACAATATATAAGAGAAGTTGAGGTATCAGTGATGAAAGTAGGGTACAGAGTTATGACTCTCTTCTTCTTGCTATTCTGTCTTTTGCTGCTATAAATAATAATAAACCTAGTATAATGATTTAAGGCAAGGAATCCTTCTGGGAACTATTCATAACGCTACTTGATAAATATAAGGCAGCTTTTTACTTATTATCATCTTTCAAGACTTAGTTACAAATGGCTCATCAGGATTTCAAATTTCATTGTTTGCAGAAAAATCTCTTTACTTTCTTGTCGAGTATTCTGTAAAATATCAAAATTCCAACATGGTAAGATTGCTGACATGCAAAACTACTATATAATAGATTAATTCTTCCCTCCCACATTTATAGTTGACCTAACCCCTTAACTCTTCCTTCCAACTTCTGGATGTCATTATTGAACCCTTCTGCTTGCATCATTCACAGTAAAACCACAGATACGTTTATTTAATAATGTATTTAAATATATATATTCATGGCTGAGTTGCATAGACTCTGTATGTCAAGGTGACATGTTGTCGCTTCTCCTCTTTGGGTCTGCACAAACTTAACACCAGATGCTGTAAGTCACAGCACTTCTTTTGCTTGGCCCTGAACATAGACGTATGGTGTTACAAGACTGCCATTTGAACTGTTATTTTTCCAGTTACGTGAGGAATTTGACCGTGGGGTTGATGTCTCTCTGGAGGAAGAGCACAGTGTTCATGACGTGGCTGCCTTGTTGAAGGAGTTCCTGAGGGACATGCCGGACCCCCTCCTCACCCGGGAGCTGTACACGGCTTTCATCAATACTCTCTGTGCGTATTATAGACCTCAGCAGGAATGTGTCTGTGGATTACCAGGATGTCTAACACACTCATCCAAACTTTGTGCATGTGTTTCCCAATAACTTTTTAGTCCTTATTTATTGGTCTCTGATGAGTGGATTACTTGGGGAATTTCTGAGATTTACCTCGGAGAGAATTAGCAAGAAGAAAGTTGCAATAGAACAAATAGAAGTACCCAAGAAGAATTTTGGATGCTTTCAGATGACCCTAGGAGAGCAGAAAGTGCTATGTATTGATACTTTGAAGTAACAGCAAGAGTTCACACTGAGTCTGTGCCCAAAAATGAGTTTGCATTTGTTGTATGAGGAAAGAGTGAGAAAGGGACCCAAAGTGAGAAACAGGGGTGGGCAACATTCCAGGGGAGCAGGATGGCATAGCCCAGTGCCAGGACTTTCAGTGTGGCTGCTTTAGGGCTATAGATACAGATCCCACTAGGGAGAAAAGGAGGGTGAGGGGGAGTGAGAATAGGCAGAACTGTGTCAGCCTCCATATCTTTCATCCTCCAATGCTACAATTCAAATAGGACCACAAAAACAGAGAAGACAGTGTCGTTGTGTGCTGTCATGGTTATTGCCAACAAAAAGTCTATCACTTGTGTATTAACTCAGATTTTATAATGTTTACCAGTTCTCAGTCATTGTTGGTAAATATTAACCAAAAATTAAAGACAGTAATACATAAAGTAAATGATGAGTAATGCCAGAAAAAGGAGGGAGAAGAAAGTAAGGAAAATTAAGTTACCTTTCTAACTTAGGTTATGATGCTTATTCTAGAGGTTACATTTCCTGAGGTCTAATTTATCTTTACATCCTTCATAGAGCCTTGCCAGTAAATTGCTAAATCAATGGGAGAGTTAGTGAAGGAATGAAATGTGACTTGATAATCCCTTTCTGAAGAAAATTGAGAGGGAGCCTCTCCTCTGAGCCTAAATAGTACGAGTTCCCCCATTTTCCTCACTTAGAGCACTTCTTTTTGCCTTGCTTAGTGCTGGAGCCAGAGGAACAGCTGGGCACCTTGCAACTCCTCATCTACCTTCTACCTCCCTGCAACTGCGACACACTCCACCGCCTCCTCCAGTTCCTCTCCATTGTGGCCAGGCACGCCAATGACAACATCGACAAGGATGGGCAAGAGGTATGCACTGCTCTGCTGCCATAGACACTGTGACTCTTCCCTTTCCTTGTTTAAAAGGGCAAGCTATCAATTTGGTTGAAACCTTCCACCTAGTGGAAATACACCTTAATGTTCCCCACCTGTCTATGTAGGATGAACTAATGCAAGGTTTTCTCTAGGACAGTTCCTAAGAGTGCATAGGCCATTAACCTCCAATGTTTCAAGGATGCTTCTTAATGAAGCAGTCATTTCTCAAGATGATGCTTTTTGCTTCAAGATCTTGAATTTCCGCCCAGCTGGTGTAGCTCAGTGGATTGAGTGTGGGCTGGGAACCAGAGGGTCCCGGTTCGATTCCCAGTCGGGGCACATGCCTGGGTTGCAGGCCAGGTCCCCAGTGAGGGCCATATAAGAGGCAACCATACATTGCTCTTTCTCCCTCCTTTCTCCTCTCTCTAAAAATAAATAAATAAAATCTTTAAAAAAAATCTTGAATTTCCATTTGTGCAAAGCAGACAAACAATGAACTATAGAGATTCTTACAATCATGAAAAAATGGAGTAATGAAGATGAGGGGAGGTTTCTGTCCTTGTAAGTAATTTGATCTGCTTCTTTAAATTGGAGCTGAAATGTGAGGTCACCTCTTTATTCGTCCAGTTTGTTCCTGGAGCTTCCATCTGTCCTATAGCCAGAAGTCTAGTATTTTCCTTTTGAGAGGTCCTTTCTCTCCTTAAACCCTCCCCCAAAACAGAGACTGGTTCAATGCAATGGAAGGCCAGTCCTACTTCCAAACCAGGTGTAGAAGGAACTAGGAAGTATGCTCTGCTGCCCATGGCCATGTATCTCAATGCCACATGGTGTCAGCTGCCAAAGGCAGGTTCTGTACAGTGTCACGGACCCTTCTGAGATATTCTTGTTGGACTGGGTCCTCCACTCAGGCCTCCCTCGTCTGAAGTCTTGGGATTCAGTTCGCTTTGGTCACATTCAAATGCTTTAAGGTATTTTTAGGTTTGAGCCTTGGACAAAGGATATGTTTGCCTCAATTTTAGGTGTCCTTTCACCAAGCAACCTATTTAATCTCCACCTTAACAAGTGACTTGCTTCCCTTTTGATACCATGCAGGCATGCTTCTCCTTGCCCTTGGATTCCCCAGGAGAACTCAAACCCCTCAATATGCTAACACACATTACAAATCAACAAGGGGCCAAAGGCATTCCACACTTCACCACAGCAGTCAGCGGCACTATGGATTCAATTCTGTGTTTGCCAAATTTCTTTCCTAAAATCATAGTCATATATAATTTTTTCACTGTAATCCAGAAAGGCAATTCTGCATTTCTTATTCTCATCCCCCATTTAGGTATAAGAGTGGAACTTTCCTGAGTTAGCCATTTATCTGTATAGTAGTTATAATTAGGGAAACCTCTGCTGGCTTCACGTTTCATAATGTAGTACTGACACCTTGTTTCAGCAGACACAACTCTTTGATGGATACACTATAATTCTCATAATTGTTAAGTAGTTATATTACCCATCTTGGTGTCATCCCTTATCGACTATAGATATAACAGAAGCTGTAGAATCATCTGCCTAATCATTGGGTAAAGGCAGAGCACTGTCTACATTACTAGGTGTGTCAGAGCTTCTCTGTCGTTTCTTAAGTGCTATGTAAGGAGGAGAAAGTTGGGTCTCGGGTGATTAAGAAGGAAATGAGGAAAGCAAAACGTCCAATTGAACTCACTCTTGTTTTTTTTTAGAATCATTTTCAGACACTCTTTTAGTCCAAATGCTGGACAAGACTCCATTGCCTATGCTAAAGGGAAGAAAATATTCTTGGATAGGTACAAATGAAACTTAGCATGCTGAAATACTAGTTACCAATAATGTGTCTCCTACCCTGTGCTAGCTATGAACTGGGGATTTTGTATACTACAGCGAACCCTCCCTTACACATTGGCGATGTCATTGACCCTGTGTTTCAGAGGGGAAAACTGAGGGTTCAAGGCGTTAAGTACCTTTCCCAGTGTCCCACAGGGAGCATCCACGAGTTATGCATTTCTGCATTTCACAACTCTGGAGAGGCGCCATGTACCTCACTGTCACTGCAGATTTGCAGATATATTGGGACAATATCCCTGCAAAAGGCAGTAAAATATCTTGAGGAAGGGACTCCTTTTTCTAATTCACAGAAAGTTGTCATGTTGGATAGTAGTGGTTGGGTTGGTCCCATAATTAGTAAAGGCCCAGCTGTGCCTCAGTCCAAACCAATCTAACTTAATAAAAACAGAAATATAGAATAGGAAGTAAAATAAAAACCTACTAGTCTAGTTCAGGGTTTAGTTCAGGGATTCAGAACCTCCATATGAATAGCATTTCGAACTACGCAATTCTTTGTAGTGGGAATTGCCCTATGCATTGTGGGATGCTTAGCATCATCCCTCGCCTCTCCTCACTTGATGCAAGAAGCAGCTCCTTCCCACTCCCACCCTAACTGCCACAACCAAAATTGTCTCTAGACATTGCCCAGTATCCTGTGGGATGGGGGAAATGGCAAAACACCCCTGGTTGAGAGCACTTGGCAGCTTTATAGATCACTGGCCGTATGTTCTTGCAGAAATCTACTAACCTTCCTAAACCTGAGTTGACTTATCTGAACTTGGGGAATATAAATTCTTCAATTGGCACTACACAATGCTTTAGAAGACTAATTGCTATAAGGAATATGAGAATACCATAGTAACAGCAAAGTTGTACAGGGAAATGAGAGATTCCAAGAGTTTCTACACAGTCTTGACCTAAACCTTGAATCAAAATGACGGATTAGTAAGCAAAAATTAAAGCTGCAGGGGAAATATGAGGAGAGCCTTGCTTCTTTGAAATGTTTGTAAGTTGCAGGAAAGCAAGTAGCCCACACAGCCATCTTAGATTGGATAAAGGCTACATAGTGGGAAAGTATTGATGAGGTATAAGGGGAAATTGGACTATGTTCACAGAGTAATGAATGCCTTTGTAAGTGGGTAGGTGATTGATTCTTTTAAGGTCTAAAAGAATCCTCAGAAGGATTCCACTAAGGTGGTAATACATGTTATAGATTGTTTATACACAGGGACAAAGTGAGTTAGGAAGCTTTTGTTAGAATAGCAATTGGGAATACAGCAATTTGCATTGTAAGTGTTTTCATGTAAGTATGGTCTTGATATTTGAACCATGTACATCCTGGGCACCTACCCTGAGTTCCTCTAAACCAGAGAGTGTTGTTGAGAAATTTTCTAATTACCGTTCCTGAGATGCTGTGGCATCTTAGGAAGCGGAGACGATGAGGACACAGGGCAAATACAGAATTAGGGAGTGCAGTGCAGAGTCACTGCAGAAGTTCAGAGAAGACATGATGAACATGGGCCATGAAAGTTAGGAATGGCTTCATGGAGGGGATTGAATTTAAACTACACCTCGAAGGGTGTGTAGGAATTGATTAAAGGCTGTGTAGGGATTGAATAAACAACATATAAGCACTGCATAGAGATGGGAGTTAGTGAAACACCCCTTCTGGTAGACAGTAAGAGTAAAGGGAGAGGAACTAGAGAGAGAGGTTCTTTATTATTTTTTTCAGTTGGTTTGGCACAAGTGGGTAGAGAATACAGAATAAGTAGACTGGAATGAGGCAAAAATTAAATTGTAAAATATGGTAAAGAAACAAAGCAATTTCAGCTTTTTGTCTTACCTGTTTGCTAGTTTGTGTTAGATGTTTTAATTGTTTGTTACATAGTTGTTATGGATTGGAACATAGAAGAAAACTGAAGCAGAGAGTCAAAAAGCTTGGAGATCACACAGGCTCTGCCAGCATCTTGCTACATGACCTTGTGTTTATAGATTAGAGGAAGAGGAAGGGAAACAGACTTGGGGTGGGGAGTAGGTTTGAGCTTCCTCCTTTATAAAATGAACATAATATGTCCTTTCTAATTGGTGCTTAAAATTCAATGCATCTTTAACTAATGAGATCTTAAAGATGTCTAAAAGAGGGGCATGAGAAAAGTTGTTGACTAGTCAATCAGTGCTTTTCTTGGGAAAAATAGTGGTATTTTATCAAATCGTGGTGTTTTTCTATCTTGTGTTTGTTTTATTCCATTTTGTCTAGTTTGCTATTTGCTTTGCTCCTTGGGGGAAAAATAAATTCCCAAAGTATGAAAGATTTCATTTCTTCTAGAAAAAGTATTGCAGGAAAATACTTGAAACCTCTAGAGCCATAGTTTTTCAGTTGTCCAAGAACCCTCTGGCATTGCATGGAAAATGTGGTGTGAATATACACTCTTTTGGTGAGAGAGTTCGAGGCTGGCCTTTAGTTTTCAAAGAGTCTATGAAGCAGAAAAGAAGTTACAAACTGCCAAAGTAAAGCCAGGATTACTGACCTTTGAGGAGGTGCATGCCTCCAGGAAATGGGAGGTTGGCTTTGGAGCTGTAACAGGATCAGTGAGCGCTTGCTCTCTTCACCCTGGTCCTGGCCCTGCCTTGAAGCCAGTGTTACATTTCCCCATGGAGAGATGGTCTTCCATTCAAGTATGAACAGTGGGAGGGACAGGGTAGTGACGAAGAGCATGGGTGTACCTAGAGCCAACCCACCAGCTTTGCTTCTCAGCTCCACTATCTCCTGGCTGCGGGCTCTAGGTGTCACTTCCCTCTGTAAAAAAGGGCAGAAACAGCGGCTGTTTCACGAGCTTCTAGTGAGAATATTTGAAACACCCTATGGAAAGCCCCCTAGCCCAGTGACTGTACATGCTAAACTTTTTTTTTAAAAGACTTTATTTATTTATTTACAGAGAGAGGAGAAGGGAGGGAGAAAGAGCAATGCATGGTTGCCTCTCACATGGCCCTCACTGGGGACCTGGCCCGCAACCCAGGCATGTGCCCCGACTGGGAATCGAACCGGGACCCTCCGGTTCCCAGCCCGCGCTCAATCCACTGAGCTACACCAGTCGGGCCATGCTAAACTTTTAATAAAGATGAAATTCTCATAGTAGGATTAGAAGTGATCTAGGATGCCCATTTAGTAGAGATAAAAATTTTCCCTTGAATTGACTGGGTAATAAGGAAATAATGAACCGACCCCAAGTGCACATTATATTACCTAGACATAGCCATATATGTACTGAGACATGGGAAGCAAGGGTAGAAGCTGTCATGAACCAGTCTCCAATTAAAAAAGAACAGTGAAATAAAAACAAAACAAAACAGTGTTAACAAACCACAGCAGCATGATCTGCAACTGGAATCTATGTGCAATTTTACGGACAGATTGTATTGCATTCCCAGAATAACAACAGGAGAAGGAGAGAGCGGAAACCGAGTTCTGGATTGTCCTTGTACTAAACATTGTTTTAAAAGAAAACAAAATCTGGGAGGCATCTCGAAGACAGCCATTGCAAACTAGGACGGGGGCTCTCATCAGACAGTGAATCGGCTAGTGCCTTGATCTTGGACTTTCCAGCCTCCAGAACTGTGAGAAATAAATTTCTGTGGGTTAAGACAAAAAGAATCTTCTATTTGTTAATATTTTAAAAATGAGAAAGCTCTGATATTACTTTAATAGGGGAAGGGAAAGCACTTCAAATGCTTCAGAGTTCTGGAGGGATGAGTTGGAAAATGGCACATATTTGATTTTATCCTTAGCCATGCATTTGCAGGAAGAGAAATGAAAAATGAAATCAGTGCTTGCTTCAGCAGCACATGTACTAGAATTGGAACGATACAGAGAAGATTAGCATGGCCTCTGTGCAAGGATGACACGCAAATTTGTGAAGCATTCCATATTTTTAAAATTTGAAAAAAAAAGAAAAGAAAAATAAAACAAAAACCTGTCAGGTTTTATTTTTTTTTTCTCTTTTTTTTAATTTAATTAAATTTTTTTTTGTTTAATTACAGTTATTTGCAGCCTCTCCCCTCCCCCCTCCCTTCCCCTCCCGTCCCACCCCCCCAACCTCCCTCCTCCCCCTTAGTTCTGTCCATGTGTCCTCTACAGTGATTCCTGAAAACTCTTCTCCCCATTGTCCCCTCCCCCCTCTCCCCTGTCTATTGTTAGCTTGTTCTTAATTTCAGCG